>CEMS01898686.1:1544-28536 GCA_900068915.1 Megacollybia platyphylla | reverse complement strand
ACAAAAGCCGCACGTCGATAGGAGCTACTTACAGGTACGTGGGGAGGATTTCATGTACTGACTTTAGGCTACTCGAATCAGAATACTCCACAAGATTTTTGAAAGGATAATGGGTGTTTGACGGTGCTGTGTTGTTCACGATGTTGTCAAATCTAAGCTGCTTGATCTGTGAATGTGAGATGGAGAAGTAGAAGAAAATGATTCGCTGACTTGTGCGCGTGTGATAGTAAACAAGTTTAAAGGTAGAAGCTCCGAGACAGAACCAATAAGCGTGCCCACGGAGAACGGGAGAGATACAATTGGTCGACGACGGTGGCTATATTTCAGGACGAGTTGCATTAATTCTTTGTAAGTGAAGACTGTAACGGTTAGATAAACCTTGTACAGAATAAATACACACTATCGGGACCTCCAGCTTCAACGATCTTTCGGTTCACGAGTGGTTCAATGATGGAATCATTTCGGCAAACAGTCTCGACGGCCCTAGCAATGTCATCGACGTAGACTGGCTGAAAACGCGAGCTGCCTCCACCAAACACAGGTAGGAAAGGAAGAAATTTGGCCAAACGAGAGAACCGCTGACGAGAATCAGGCAACAACAGGACAGATGCAGGTGATGCGCACATTGAAAAAATCATCTTCAGGGCCAAAGACAAGACTAGGTCTGAAGATTGTCACTTTTGAGCAGTTGTCGAGAGCGGCAGTTTCTCCTAAAGCCTTTGTTCTAGCGTAAGAAATTTGACTTTCTGGGTCAGCTCCAATGGCACTGAAGTGAACAAGTTTGGCGTTGGCATCTTGAGCAGCCTTGGCAACATTTTCTGCGCCTCTGTATTGGACATCCTCAAGATTTGTAGGAGTGCCATACATGATGCCAACAAGAGAGACAACGACATCTGCTCCTTCAAAGGCAGTTTTCAACGTAGACGGTTTCGTGACATCGAGTGGAACAAAAGACAAATGGGCGCTAGGTCTCAAAGTACGGCCAAAGCGTTTCATAACGCGGTCTGGATTGCGGGAGGACAGCTGAACTCGACATCCAGCCTGCAGCAGAGATCGAGCAATGTGAGAGCCTATAAAGATGGTCTAACAGTCGGAGGGAACAAAATACGAGCTACCTAGAAATCCAGCTCCGCAAATGACAACCTTCATTAGAGTCACATGCTCAACGCGACGTGAATGCTTGTCCTTGTTTGTGTTCAACAAAGCCATGTCTGCTTCACCAGGGGACGAGTTCGACGATCTGCCAGATGCAATAGACTTTGGTGCAATATCAGAAGCAGACTGGGTCGCTATGCAGAGCACGCCAGCTTCAAACAACATGAATGAATCGTCACAAGACAGCGCCCGCTCCTCTCAAGAATTTGAACTTGATTATGATTTCATGGCCCACGTAGACGAAATAGACAGACAAAACTCCACCAGGCTTCCTTTGACAGAAAGTGCGGGAGCCTCTTTTGCTCGTTCATGCTCAAGTTTGTTGCTAGATGCTCGTAGTGACACATGTTCATCGTCCCCGTGTCTGACCGTCTTGCTGATTCGCGTTAGCCTCTCCAAACAGAAGAGGAAAAGAAAACAGGTCCCAGACTACTCTTTACACCGTTCTAGATGAATTTGGAGAAGAATTGATTTGCTCCATGTATGTGACTGGTCTCTGAACGCTGTTTATTGACGATAGTAGATGCTATGATTATTTGTGAGTCCACTCTACATCAGACAGCGATGCACAGTGAACATTGCAGTGTTGTGCCTCACACAGTCAACCCTTGCGGTCACAGTTTCTGTGGACCATGCGTCGTTGTATGGGAGGAGGTCGGTGTCGTATCGGGCAGATTACACAGAAAATCAACAGACTGACAGAAACGACGGACATGTCCTGTCTGCCGCAAGACGGTATCAGCCACGCGACCGTTCATCACGAACGTAGCTCTGGATTCTGTCGTGCAGAAACACGTCGACATTCTCGGCCGAGTGGACAGCAACAGTGGCTGGCAGAAGGGAGGGGCCAAGTATTTGGAATGGAACGCAAGGCAAAAGTAAGTTGTCCGGCTTTGCTTGTGTTCATGCTGTGAAACGGAACAGTGATTGGAAGAATAATGCTCGGTCTTAATAACGTCAGGTAATGGACAGAATGTTGTATCAATATCATAGCAAGATGTAACTCAGAGTCTGCACCAGTTTAGAGTTGCCTCGCCTCCAACTCGAGGCATGCGTGACCATGCATTTTCAGTTCTTTCCAGCACTTGGTGAAACCGTGCAAGTCTCAGTTCCACCGGTGCACACAACTTCACTTCAGCTTCGTTTCGAGGCTCGTCTGTCCTCAGAGGACTATCACCAATTACGCAATGTTGGGGCAAATCTCCAGCTTTGGTCAAACATCGGAGCAGCAAGTAGTAAATGGGGCCAACTCGATTTCCAATTCATTTCTTCAGAGTCGCCCACAGTAAATGCAATATCTCTGCTCGGTCCTTCAGATCACGATGATCAATCAAAAGCCCTCTCCCTTGCTGTCTCTGTCCCTTTTCCAGCAGAGCCTCTTCGTTACTCATTTACTTATCGACTTGTATATCCATCTGGAGAGATCAAATGGCTTGGCTCGTTCGGTCACAACGGCTCTCTAGTCATAGACGAGAAAAACTCTTACCTGTCCAAATACGACGGCTGGAACGTCTCGGACACCTCTCTGACTTGGAATGCACAAGGAAAATCGGTACAGAATCATCCTGTTGCTTTTGTTTTGGACCTGCAAAATTGGATCGTGCACAGTGTCAGGTGGGCATCTATCTCTTCCTCTGTATGTCAGGTAACAATAATGCAGTTCCCCGGCCGATGACTGCTCACTGCTTATCTTTACTACCAAACCCCGTGCACTTCTTCCGCACACCTTCGTAATCTTTACTAGTCCCGATACCTCAGTATCTCTGCTGTCTAACGGAGAGATCACTGCCTCAGGTGCAGGGTCGGTCTTTTGGCAGGGCATTGACCCTCACATGGCTGATCTAGACGCGTTCTTCGCTCCCATCCAGAGAAACTCATCCAACTTGCGTCTCACTATCGTCCAGGATCACGTCATTCTTGCTTCTACAGAAAGTCTCCCAATCAAGGTCACCGCAGTACGACTCTCCCCTGCACCATCATTGGCTCCTTCTACTCTCTCTGTAAAGCAAAGCGTTCTTTCTGCTTTGCTTCCACACCACACCGGATTCTCCCTGTTCGCGCCCTTGAATCGAAAAATCCATTTCTTCTCAACTGCGAATGACGAAACTGATGATCTCACACTCCACATTGCATCTTCTGGGGGACAATTTGTGCTATCACCTGTTTACACTATTCACGGCGACTCGGACACCCTGTGGACGCAGATAAGTATCCTCAGTCCTTTTGTGCCATTTGTCAATGACCCAGAAGACTCGCTTCCGACCCCACCACCATCACCTCATTTTCATCCGATCGCTCACTTCTCAGAACTAACAGGGGAGACTCGGAACTCGTCCGATCTGTCCATCTCGGACATAGGTATCCCAAGCAGACGCGCTTCTCCTGGCCCAGAACTTGTGATATCGGAGGGCAGTTCCATGCTCACTGTACGCCCTCAAGCTGGGCAGCAAGTGAGGCGCTCTAGTTCTCTCGTCTCCTTAAGATCTCAAATGGGGAGTCGCAATGTCATCACCAGACTCCTGAAATACTATGTCAAGGTTACCATATATTTCATGTTACTTTTTCTTCGTGCTGTATTCGACTTGCACGGTAGACGAAACGCTGACCACACAGACAACTCAACAGCCAATGTTGACGAGCGGACTCCTCTTCTTACGGACCCCGATGCGCCTCCACCCGTAGTCCTTCCAGTAGAGGAATCGGTAGCCATGCCGCCGTTTACGCAGGCACCCAACTCTTCTCCATCGCGACTTTTCATCGACTTGCTTGGGGATGGCGAGGTCTCTTTTATCCAGCGATGTCTTGATCTTGATTCCCGTAGAATTGCAGTGGAACTCAACGGTATAGCTCTGGAGCGTCCATCGATCACTAGGTTGGACGATGGCGCGGAACTCGTTGAATTCTTTGCCATATCCTCAGAGGAAAACAGGCGTGGAGGAAGGATGAAAATTGAAATATCAGATTCATTGTAGCTCATAGATTGGAACAGTGTAAAATCGTGTAATATGTAAGCACTACTTGTGGTCAAGTCCTTTCGTATTCAATTCGGCAGGTCAGTCACGTGATCAAAGAGCTATCTGGGGTCATATGTCACTCCTGCGAAGGCAGTCCGGCCATTGGCATCTGGTTGTAGCGCGATATTCCACTTACTAAGCGGTATCTTGATATTCCTGTATTCCCTTCCGCCATCATGAGCCCCAAGATATATGTCTCACCTTTCCCTCCTGTTTCTGTGGTGAACACATCCGTTATAACCCATGTTCTAGCTACACCACAGCAGTCTGATCCTGGCTTTGTTGGACGCTTTCCCGGTTCCTCGCCCGCGTTCATTGACGCAGCATCTGGTACTACTCTTACCCGCGCCCACTTTAAAGAACTCGTACTGTCGTTTGCTCACGGTCTTCGTCACCACCCGAAGGTCGCGACTAATCGTGGTGACACAGTATTCATATTCTCTCACAACTCACTTGCTTGGCTGGTTGTCCTTTATGGAGGTTAGTCAGCTCGATTACATTTTTTATCGTTGAATTAAGAATCTGCAGCCATTGCCGCAGGGCTTCGCTGTACCCTAGCTAACAGCGGGTATACAAGTCCTGAACTGGCCTTTCAGTATGTGGATAGCTCAGCCAAATTTATCATTACTTCTCAAGAAGGGGTCCCCCTTGTACGAGAAATGTTTGCATCTCTCAATATGCACCCGAGTGAGAGTGATAGTAAAATCATTGTACTAAGTGAATGCCTGCGTTGGGCTGGCGGACCATCTGGTTCCCTAGGCTGGGGCACCCTACTTACGATGGAGGAACTCCTTGCGACAGGAACCCTTCCTGCCGAGGAGAAATTTGAGGGCGAGCAAGCACATGAGACTGTCTACCTATGCTACAGTTCGGTACTGTCCTTGCTCACATAGGCCTTTATATGATTTGACAATACTGATTAGGGAACCACAGGGAAACCTAAGGTATGAGCATGCTCAATTGATTGTTTCTCTTGTGTGTATTGCTCTTAGGGCGTTGAGGTACCTTTACAACATCTCTCTCCAGCTGTCTCTAACAGTATCCAGACTACACATCAGAATATTACGACTGTCCTGGATAGCGTCTTCAATTCTTTCGACCGTCTGGAACCTGGTGTTGACTGTATCCTGGCATTCTTGCCTTTTTTTCATATGTATGGTAAGCCATTCAAGTTTGATCCTAATAACTTGATTTTTGGAGGCGCTGTGAAGCTGGTTCTCTATCCGTTCTATATCGGAGTCCCTATGGTGGTCATGAAGCGTTTTGAGCCTGTTCAATTTTGCAAGAACGTTGAAAGATACAAAGTCACGTTTGCCTTTGTAGCTCCACCAGTCTTGGTCGTTCTAACTCGACATCCAGGTAAGCTTCCTTGAGTTCTCGCTAGCGACTTTGACGGCCCTTAGCTGTTGACATGTATGACATGACCACTTTGAGAGTTCTGTTCTCCGGGGCGGCACCTTTGGGTGCTTCTCTTGTCCAGCAGCTTCGAGAACGCTTTATAGCCATTTCAGACAAGCATAGAAAGCTAACAATCACACAAGGTACCTCTTGCTTGGTCAATGATACGTAAAAGTAAACTTGAAAGGGTACGGATTGACTGAAACATCCCCCACTACGCATATGCTTTCGTCTCCTGATTGGGAGCGCAAAATGGGCAGTATTGGGCCCCTTCTAGCTAGTCTTGAGGCTCGTATTGTCGTCGACGATGAAGGCGAGGTTGATGCGAAGGAAGAACAAGTTGGTGAGCTCTGGATCAGAGGTTACGCAATCATGAAGGCACGTTCTTCTTATTCTATAATGCGTTTTGTAACTGGAATAGGGCTATTTGAACAATCCATCAGCCACAAAAGCTTCAATCACAGAGGGTGGGTGGTTTAAGACTGGTGATATAGTCATCAGAGATAAGGAGGGGTATTATTACACAGTGGATCGCAAAAAAGAACTCATCAAATACAAAGTGAGTTTTTTTGCAAACCACCATAATGTCGTTCACCGTGTTGTCAGGGATTTCAGGGTAAAGCCGATCATCATAAAACTCATGATCTCAATGGACTCCTCAGTGGCCCCAGCTGAGCTGGAGAGCGTACTTCTTATGCACCCTGACATAGCTGATGCGGCTGTGATTGGGGTCAATAGTGTAGAGGAACCAGGAACAGAACTACCCAGGTCAGTTGGTCCCACACGTACAGACGACAGTGTGAAACAGTTGCAGAGCTTACGTCGTCCATGCAAATCCGGAGAACGTCAAGACTGCTGATGCCAAGCAGAAATTCTCTGAAGAGGTTGAACGCTGGATCCAGCACAAGGTTTCTCGTCATAAGTATCTACGAGGCGGTCAGTTGCAATCTGTACGTCTACGTCGCTGACTGTTTGTAGGTGTGTTTGTCATTGATACCGTTCCTAAGAGTGCCGCGGGCAAAATTCTTCGTAAAACCCTGAGAGCCCAGGCGGGGACAGTGAAGGGCGCGAAACTATAGTACTCGAGGTTGTATATCTAGGGAAATCTTATAGTGGGTTGAAGGTAACCAGCAAGGATCTCGAGTTTGGCATCAGACGGTATACTCCTTACCAACACAATATCTATTTTCATAAACGTTATGGGTCGTCTTCGTGTTGAACTGCTGTGTGCCCGCCGCCGCTGCCAACGCTAGAGATGGTCTGGGCAATAATGTCATCAATCATTTCCGGCGGTAGATCAAACTCTGAGCCGCGAACGACGATGGCATAACAGACCGCAGATGTTGTAAGAGCAGGTGGAACGAAATTGATTGGACATACCATCTTCAATTTTCTGCAATGACTGCGCTGTCACAGCCTGTTTCTTCCCAAGGTCCCGTATGTGTGGAACTAAACGTTCTAGATCTTTTGCACATATTAGAGGCTATAAGTTCGAGGGCCAATCGCCAACCTCCTTTGCAACCCCGAACAAACGCGCACACTTCCATGGCCTTTGTACGTCCCCCTCTCCTGCTAAGTCCCGAGATAGCGAAACGCATAAGCTCTCCAGTCAAATCGGAGAGACCCAAGAGATAATCATATGTCGTCAATGGGAAATACTAGAAAGATGGATTGATGCAACGGTCAGCAGATAAGAATTACTGTTCCATACATACAAGTACGCCATCAGCATCCGCCAGAGTCGCCTGAACTTGAGGAAATGATATCAACGATTTGTGCTCCAAGTAATGAGCAAAGCTGAGTGCTTCAATGTACTCTTGCAGTCCTGGAGATACCTGACGTTGATAACGCCAGAATCTGTCACCAGCAAGCTCATCTTTGATGTTCGCGTACATCTGCTGAATTTCGCGTAGTTTCTGGTGACCTTTCTTGGCCGCATTCTTGCCATCTTCATCGAGCATTAAACGATGCAGCAGGAATATGACTTTCTTTGAGAGAATGGTGACATCTCGACTTGTCTGGTGGTGTTGAGAAAGCAACGAGACACTGAAGAGTCGCAACCTTTATCAAACGTTCTCTTCTATCATTGTGATCATCGATTTCCGCTCTGAACTGGTCGAATACGTGAATCGTGTTGTCGGACATGTGAGAGGAATTAATCAGATCACGTGATTCTTTACCGCTATGTCGTTTGCGCCCAAGGCTGGCTGCCCGATGTGCAGTATTGTTGCAACTGCACTTCATGCACCGCCAAATTCCCCGCGGACACCGTCATTTCCAGCTGGTTCGACGCAGCCCGAAGTTTTATGGAGAGACGACAACTTCACTGCCTATCGAGAGAAGGCAAATCCAGTCTCAAGCAAAGGACACGTCATTATCGCTTTCAAGTGAGCCTCTGCACTTCTTGGTACTTTGATGCTAACACATTGCTAGTTTACATGTGCCATCAATTTATACGCTTGTAAGAGATCGAAATAGAGCTTAACCTGTGCGATTCATTCTCGGTTAGTCCTCCAGCGACGTTGCTCTTCTTGTCAATGTAAAACATTTGGCTACACGGCTTCTGACTTCGCTTCTTCCTCCATCTTCCCCGGCGGCATCTCCTCTGCCATCCACAGTTCCTTTAAATAGAGACGACAAATTCCGCATTGGTTTCATAACACCACCCTTCAAGGACACAAAAATCCCAGTAACAGACCACCTTCATGCCCATGCCTTCATAGAACCTGCAGATTTGCTTGGCTGGTGGCGAGGAGTTGCATTCAGCTCCGTAGCATGGTATGCTATTGATGATTTGATTGCGGAAATAAGGTATTATACACTTCATCCAGTTGAACGGTCTCTTGACATTTTACCCCAGAGAATCAGTGTCCAATAACCGTGTCAAGTCAGGCTATCAGAACCGCAGAACAGCGCCAATAGACTTGGTTCCCGATGCTGGTGCACGTTCGGGCACAGCAGATGGCATCGAAACTTCTGAACCTAGCTTGGCTGCTGACGACGTAGAAGGAGGTGACTTATCGCCGGTTACTCCACCTAGGAGGTCTGATACACTCTCTCCGACAAGCCATATACCTCCTCTCAATGTATAGAGTACGTTATATTTACTTATGTCCTTCCACCATCCAGCGAAGGCTTCATTTCTACGTCTCAGGGTGTACAGATGGTTTCAGTCTACGGTCTAATGCAAGAAATCCATATATATATTCCAGAGTATATGCAAAGCAAAATATCCGTGGATCATGCATCTGCACGCCGTCAGCCAGCGAAAGCGGGAAGCGAGGACCTACAATAGGATGAACCCGTTAAGAGAGTCGACAGGGCAGCCAGCTGATCCTCATCGAAACGTTTCGAGTCCTCATGCCAAGTATCTTGGTGAGTCTTTTTGAAGTTGCTGGCACACTTGCGGACCGTGGTAGAAATAGGGATCTAGAAATCAGTCAATTATTATTGAATAGTCAAAAATTAGCCTCACCGGATCGTAGGTATGCTCAGCAAGCACGTTCGTCAAGAGCTCAGGCATCCATTTCTCAACGGTGTATGGATAACTGTCCACCAAAGCGCATATGCCGAGTATAGCAGCATGCCTTTGACGCACTGCGGTTTGATAACCTGGATCCTGTCTGCTTGGTATGTGGCTATTTTTTGCCAATCGTACAAAACGATTCTAGCAACAATCAATGAGGGATTAGCTGGTACAGTTTAACGTACTTTGAATGTCAAAACACTTCGTTTAGGAGATAAACGGAGAACGCCTGACAAGGTGGTTGCGGCCATCTCCCGTACCTCCACAACTTCGTCATCTAGGCACTTGCACAGGGCCTGGAACGCGTCAGCACCTCTCAGCACTGAGCGGCCGACGTACCTCCAAGATCTCTACGACTTTGACCTCGCTAATGAGAGGGACTTGCCGGAAATAGAAGACTGAACACATCAGAAAGCCTTATCCACTCAACAAAAAAGAACCTGCCTTGAACAAGGGGAAGCGCCTTTAGTCGAACTTTCCATGACTACGCAGCACATGTCAGACAATAGAAATGATTATTGATCCAAGACATACTGGAGATGATTGGATGGCCTCAAATATCGCATCCAATATCGGATGTACAAGTGCCCGTGGAGGTGTGACACCGCACATGCGAACAAGGAGAACTCCGGCTCGTGAAGCCAGTTCATCATTGTCATTAACTAGCAGACGTCTCATCAGATTAGGACATAATTCAAAGCCAGGGTCACCTTCCGTGAATCGAAATATTTCGGGCTTGAGGAAGATTAAGTCAAGGGACGTGATATTGCGCAATCTTACCATTAGCGGTACGATATAGTCGAAGGCCGCAATCGCATGAATGTCATGCAAAGACTGAAATAGCCACTTGCAGATTGTAATTCCAACCCTGAGAAATTTAGGTCAGGTGCAGACCTTGCAGACTGCGCAATTCACCTGTCATATTTCGATTGGAAGGCACGAACACCTGGTGTTCTCTCCTCACGCCAGATCTTGAAGCTTTCAACAAGTTCATGAATTCGTTTTTTATGGAAGGAACCTCTCATCCCCATGATATCATAATCGATAGGAAGGACACGACATTCTTTGACGAATACTTGCACTGAAGGAATAGAGGGTCTGGGTTGACACTGGACGAGTTGATGATTCAACGGTAGCGTCATGAAATAAACCAACCTTGATCCTATCAGTAAATGCGAGGATGTCCCCTATGTATGCGCGGACCTACAATACTCAGTGATTGGATAGTGGAAAGGGCAAGATATTCACTTCATCGTGTTCGCAGTGCATCTCTTGCCAACATCGCGTAAGAACATCATCGGTCCATGCGTCAAACTTGGACCCAAGTTCTTCATAGAACGCCCGATATAGTGCTAAAGTCTTAGAGGCGTCAAAAGAAAGATCCGCGTTAAAGTCCAACGAATTGAATGCTTCAACAAGGTAGTCAACAAGGGGCTGTAGACGCCGAGGATCTTTGTTGTAGAATGTATACTAGAGGTAGGCATAAGCGTGGTGGAAATAGCCCATCAACAAAACCCACCTCCAAGAAGGATGTCCAAATCGTAAGCGTGTCTGTCTTCAAGTTTTGAGATAAGATAGTCTTGAGCAACGGTCGAGTCCAGTCCCATAGAGCCTTTTGTTTATCCATTGGCCAGTGTTTCGAACCTACAATGTTGAGTGTGCTTTTAAGTCTCAATGACGTCCTACCATTCAAGACACCTGCAAGTAACTCTGCAGCGCCTCGTTGCTTGTCTTGATCTTTGTCTGCAATGAGTTCTTCTAAGATAGGTTTGAGTACTGCCCAAGGCTCGTCCTCCAGAAGTTGAACTGCATGAATGTAGTCGTGCGTGAGCGGGAGTAAGGGGTACCCACAAATCGACTTGACGCAGGATACGTTGTCTTGGATCATCAGCGTTTCGTGATTCTCTTCTGAAAAATAACTCTGGAGTTTTTTCCAGAACTCCGGTTTCAACACCAACTTGCGTACTGCCGCCACAGCCGGCTCACTGGACGCCTCCCACGGTCGAAAAGTCGATTTTGTCCGGTCGGCAGGTCTGTAAAGCGATATACTTGGTTTCCACGCTATGGAGCACTCCAGCTCCTTGTCAAAGAAAATCCTGTGGATAGATGTGAGAAAAGGCGCGATATAGGACACTGGCGACTGACGGTCGTCGGTCAGTCTGCTTAAAACTGAATGGTACCCGGAAGTCTTGCAATGTTTTCAAGGTGAAAGAATGCGATAACTCCACGGGCACATCGCATTTGAGAGGATTATGGACCTTCCGCTTTATTATGTCTGTTGGGTTCCTACTTAGCGTTCGCAGCTTGATATAGCGCAGACTTTTCATCACAGCCCGCTGTGCATACTGCTGAAAGTGAATGGACGAAGATGAGCATCGAAGTACATACATAACGCTATTAGATGTTAGCTTGTGTCTTTTCTGCGAAGACTACCCACAATGGTTGGATGACTATCGTAAGTATGTTCAATGAAGTAACGGGTGAGCTCGGGCTGTAGTGGTTCGTCGCGTCTGATTAAAGTTCGTAGACATCTAATGGCCATGATCGCGTATCTCCAGTGAATCGTGGAGCTGTTGGCAACTTTCATGATGGCATTGGTCTGTACACGAGCCACAAGTCAGTAGAATAAACGGCAAAACCATTTGAGGACTAACACTAGCTTGAGAGGCAGAGCTCATTAGCTGTATACGTTCCACTCTTTTCATTCGACAACGCTCAGTAACAAGGTCTTTGTCGGGATGGCTAGGCAAGAGAGCTCTCAGTTTGGCAGAGGCTCTGTCGAGATCCACAGGAGGAACGTCGTAGGGAAGGTAACAAGGTTCCGGGAAATTATTGATACCTATACGAACGTTAAAGTCAGTGCTGAACAGGAAAGACGATGTTACAATTTTCCGATACCACTGACACTAACTCTTGAACGGAGGGCTGAAGCAAGATCAGGACAATACCAGAAAGAAGCGGATCATACTTTCTCGTTGTGTTGGCATTGCAAGATTTTAATCAGCAATTCGGTGGCCAAGGTAGGATCTGAAAAAGTCCAGTTGAAATTATATACAGCGGATGCGAAATAACCTGAGATAGCATAACGCCCAAATGAGAGGAGATTCAAAGTCCATAACGCCCCCTTCATGCGGTCGTCTTCCGTTCCTGGTTCCAAAGCCTTGAGAATTTTCGGGAGGACACGTTGACGAACCCCATCATACGACTAGAATATGTCATTGCAGATGATTTCGTCAGGCGGCAACCTACTGAGCAAAGGCTGTCAAGCAAAGATTGACTCTGCCTGGTTCCAAGTCTCAGAGCTGTGGGACGATATGAATGTAACAACCTACTCTCGGATTCCAGCATAGTGCCACATCGACCACTCCGTGAGATCATCGATGAGGAGATCTTCTAAAGGTCTCCGTGTTCTGTCAACAGAATTCCAGTGCAATCTGATCGAATGGTAGTATCTAGGATAAAGCTTGAGTGTCACAATGCACAGGCAAAGAAAATTTTCACCTTGCGCGACGAACAAGAACAGCTCTTGGCCAGACTTTCTGACCAGCATACTGTCTTGCAACATTTTTTTCACTGGTGTAGCTCGAATCGTTGACATAATAGCTGAGGGCGGGTTTCAATAAAGAACACATGCATCAAGTTCGCTTGCCTATCTCTGCTGTCACCATAGTCCAACATGTATGTTCGTACAGCATTGACCTGTCCATCTGAGTACAGGTAACAAATAGAGTGACGACTTCCTTACCAATGTGCGAACAGCGTCGACGGTATTTTCTTCGCCTTGCTTCAGGAGAGAACCAGATGCATTGTGGAGGAACTGTCCGAAACGGCATTTTAGAGACCGCATGTATTGGTATCGAGGATCATTAATATCGGTCAAACAGAAGCTGGAATTTAATGGGGGAACCAAAGCGATCATCTCTGGTATCTCATTGCTGTGTATGTCGGTGAGCACAGCGAATGGGAGTGGTCAGCAAATTACAGGAAGTCACTCGTCTTCAAAGCAGCTTGAATTTGTTCAGCAGATACGTGCTCCTTCATCAAGGTTGGTACGCCCGAGAATGCGTTTCGAACAAGAGAGAGATGGCTTCGCGGCTATGAGCACGATCATCAAGACACTTTAATTACTTACCGACAGAAATCGTTGCGCCATACGGCATCTCGAACATCTACGTATGGATGGTCACAATAGGGTGCTGAAAAGAAAACGTATATACCTGTTTTCAGCAAACCTTCGAGCTGTGCTATGGTAGGTTCGATGAGTTCCTTGAATACTTGGAGCGCGAATGCAAGTTCTTCGTCACTAGGAACGTGCCAGGATACCTGTATCGCAGTGTCAGGAGGTTATCGCAATAAGACATGGCACAAACCCTAACGTCTTCGGGACTATAGAGCTTACCCCAATGCAAATGGTGGTTCCAACGGAATTCTGAATGCGTTAGAAAAGTCGTGCTACAGTTTTTACGCAGTCACCTTCACTTTCCCATTCTTCCGGGTTGACGAACTTGTTTTCCAGAGGGTAGGTGTGTGTCAAAGTCAACAGCATACTGGCCAGAAGCTTTCCAGTCCAGGAGTAAGCTCTCTTTGAATATGTCTTCTCATGCAACAGCCGAAGTAAAGACAAGAACTCGTCCTTATGCTTTAGAACCTAGACCACCGATTGGGTATCTCCCTATTTGAAGAGAAAATAAGACTCACAGCTAGTCCATCACTAGACCAATAAGTATTAGCAAGACTTCTTCATCGCGGGATTGACGCACTTGAAAACAGTTCCACGCAAGATAGCCAAATCTAGACAGTTATCAGTTACCTGCGTGTCACTAAAGATGAAGAGAGAATTTACTCCAATGTAAAGTGGCATCGGAGGGGAGAGGAGATGACGACGACGTGCTCCTCACAGAGCTAGCACCATTCTCGAGTTCGAGGCGAATGTTTCGGGAACAGAAAGGCAAAAACTTGGCTAGTGTTTTGCCAGGATTTGCGTTGGCAACACATTCGACCAGTTGATGTATCGCCCTGACGGCATTTGCCCTGACGTTGGTGCTGGCATAATCAAAGACCATGTTCAATACCAAATCGTAGAGAGGCTCCGATAGATGAACGCAGATCTGCGTACATGCACTTGCGACATGGTCTACAACTTGAACTGAAGAGACATGAGTAAAGAAAGGTTGGTGACATTGCGTGCCATTAACCTTCGGTAGAATTTTGAGCTGAACCGTTCAAACCTTCATCCGGAAGGTTTTCTAGCAGCTGGATTACTCTTCGGATGAAACTTGCTACCCAATCGGCAAAACTGCTCGTTGTATCCTGCCAGCGTTAAGAGGTTGTACAGTATAGAGGACTTTCCAGAGGACGAACTTTGAGCAGCATATCCTCGTTCTCGTCAGAAAGCCTCGCTACACTATCCCCTACTGTAAAGTTGTCAGCTCCGATTGATGGCATAGTTATCGGCGTCTGAGGCGGTAAGACATGCTCGCTGTCGAGGATAGCGGGCATGCTCTCTTCTCCGGTGGTGAGATCTCCAAACTTGATATATTGAGAGATTTCCACCAAGAATGCAGTGGTGCAAAGCTGTAGAACGGTTATCAGTTGTCAGATACGAAAGAATTCAGGCCTTGCCGTCTTCGAAGGATCGTTCTACAAGATAATCATCAAACTAACCCCAGAAGGAGACATGTAGACATACCAGGTCAATGCCAGGTATGAGGAGTTGCAGTATCGGAACGAGGTGCTTCGCGCCTGGATAATATACTTGTCGCGAAACGATAGCAGGGGCAACCGCGCCTAATGCCTTGATAACTGCAATTGTTCTTTGAGTCTCGACAAGAGCTTCTAACGACGGAACGGCTCGCTCCAAAACGGGGTGAAGAATAAGGTCAGGTTCCATGACACTCATCGACTTCATACAGCTTTGGATATTTTGCACTGTTGTGGAATCTTGAGAGAACATGGCGAGAAGGGCTACAGTCCTAAGAGACTTGACAAGTTCTCGTCTCATGTCCTTGGTTAACCGTCGATGCTAACATGGATCAGTTTAGCCGCTTCTTGTGACCGACAGCATAACAAACCATCGGGGTTTTACAATCGGACTTTTGCTCTTCATGCCATCCTGAGCAATTCTTATCAGGCGAAAGACACAACAACTGAGAATGGGTTTTACTTTTGTTGAAATCAAAAACGATAAACTTGATGAATGCGCTCAACTGTAAAGACAAAACAACTACGTCAGTAACGATTCGACACCCAAACACCTCGCCACCACCAGCACTCTCGCAAAAAGTATGATACATACGTCTGTAGTCCATGCTCCCGAGTTGGAAGGGTGGAAGAAACTTTCAGTTGAGGCGATCATTCTTGCCAACGAATCGAGGGCCTTGCTGCCAGCGAGATAACTTCTTGGTTTGCCTTGAATGTGTCTGCCCAAGGGTGCTGAGAGGTAGTCTCCGAGGCTGCTAGTCTGGATTTGAGGTGTATTCATGCCGGAAGGCATCGGAGTCATCGCTGGTGTTGTAACTGAAGACCCTGGTTCTGGGATGCCATCTGGTGCCATGGAGTAGACGATGATACGTGCAAGTGATCCTAGGCCCAGTTAGAAAACCCGCCGTGGAAAGTAACGTGGATACCTATCCTCCAATTGGGTTTTGGGAGACGCTGGATTTCAAATCCTATCTGACTATCAGCGGATGGTCCAGTCGTCAGCGACCCAGAGTCGGCGAGCGGTATCTCTGAAGCAAATGAGAAAAAATACATGAGGCAACGCTGCATACCCATAGAGGCAAGACATTTGCACATGATGAGGTTCCACTCATGTTCCGTGAAAATACCCACGTCTTTGTACAAACCAGGCCATGAAGCGCCTTCCCTGAGATCCTCTTGCAACCAGTTCGGTCTTTGTTCACCCTCAGATTGCTCATCGTCTGAAATTTGCGCAATCCTGCGTGGATCACTGACTTCAGGCGACACATGCACTTCTACAAGTTTAGTAAGGAAAGCAAGCATGCGTTCATCGTAGGAATAAGAGTTTATGGACTCCCACATCCGAAAGAGCATGGGAAGATAACCTTGGGGATGGCTTAGAGGGAGGAAGGTTACCAGATAATACTGAGCAGCTAAAACACTCTGCAAACAGTCAGGGGTGTAAGTAGCGACGAAGTCTACCCACATCGAGTAGATTGGTATCAATCTGAGGCAGGAACAAAGAGAGCATGTCTTCAATGACGGCTGGGTGGAAGAATCGTCGAGCATTCTCCGCCATGTAGCCCATGTACCAAGGCAATTGACTAGTCCGAGTAAGCCTTGTAAGACACAAAGCCCATACATACCTCAATTCAAACTGCCTTCGGCTGTAGAAGAGGTCTTGACGCAGCATTTCGTAGAGCGGCTTCCATGGCAGTCTCATGTCGTCGACGGAAAGCTTGTTCTTGGATCGCGTAAGCATCCTGAAAATGTCTGCAGCATTGCCGAGTCTTGAAGTTGAGATTCCGGGTGTGATGCTCATTTGAAAATAAATCTTTGCCAACAGAATCCTCTTCTCTTTTGGAATTGGATACCTGAGCCAGCACCAGCTACGACACTTGAGCGTATGCTGAGACGAAGGCCAAGGGACTTACTAGGTAAGAAAGCTGTCCCACTGGGTCATTCCGACATCAAAGTCTCTGGCCTCGACGCATTGTGTGATCCTCAGAAGAATGAAATCGAGGAGTTCCATCATTTGGGAATGGGGCTCGATCGAATATGGGAGAGACTGTGCATAATTTCTGAGTTTTATCATGTAGCGGTCGTCTCCTGCATTCTGAATGTCCTGAGGAATTTTGAGTTGCGGCGGATCGTCAATTCTGAGCGACGACAAGTCCGGGAGTCTTGTCATCGTCGGCGGTGAAAAGAAAAGGCGTAAGCGCTGGAGTTTGTTTGTGCGACCAACAATGACGATTACAATTCAATTCCTTCCAAAATTACATGCTGGATGCTGCTGCATCCTGAAGCTCTTTAATTGCACGCTCTCTGACCATATTCCAGACTGCATTCCGCTGCGCTTTCGCATCACCAATGCTCTCTCCAATTTCGGCAAGTCTTTCCACATATTCTCTGCCATCGTCTGCGAGTTCTCTGAGGACTGCCATTGATTTCTCCAACGAGTCCATCTGTGACTCTGGCGCGAAATGAGAAGGCTCCAAGCCTGTTCCGTTAGTGTATGACAGAAGAAACAGTTTGTGAATTGGCGGCGTAAGATCTGGCGCACGGACCAACCGCTGAGCTCGCTCGTCCTTGTCCGCAGACTCGTCCTCCTCTTTTTTTGTAACTATTGAAGGTGCTCGATCTTCGTTAATTGCTTGCCACAGTCTACCAAGTGCTCGTCGCATCGTAGCTTCGCCTTCAATGAGGCTGTTTGTGGCCTGCTCTAGTTCGTCGAGCAGTTTTGAGCGAAATGAGTAAGTAACCGACTTATCGAGTACGAATGAAGTGTAGCTGTAATGCTGCGACTGTGGCGGAGGATATGGCGACATGAGTGGTCGAGCTGGATCGAGCAAATGAGAAAGTCTTGGTGGTGAGGGCGACCTGTCTTCACGAGGGACCAGTAACTTTATGCGTTTCCTTGTACGCTCTTCCAGCTACAAAAATGAGACTTGAATTTCAGCAATCAACTCAACTTGCCTCCCAGTCTTCCATTGAAGGACCCCACATTGCCATTTTGCCTTTCTTGATCCATCGAGCACCTTTTATGTGTTTGTTTCCCCAATTCCCCGTGTGTGGTCGAGCAGTCTGCTTCTCGTCGTCTGAATCATAGCCATAGGCTGGGTAATACCACGAATTCAGGTCGCTCAGTGGTACTATAGCAGCCCTGCCACTGTACAATAGTCAGTCAGTACTTGGTCTACCATTGGGCTTACTTGGTATCGTCAGATGGACTCGCTCGACTTCGTTTGTGCCCGTTTACCTGCATACCCGTCGAAGGACGCGACATGGTGTCCAGAACCGGCAATTTCTTACAACGCCGGGCTAATTGTCCGAGGTTCCGCGGTCACACGTCAACTTAGATTCAACTAAAATACTGAGAAAATGAGGCAGGCGGTAAATCACAAGGCCATGAACCTGCAGCAATAACAGTCTCAAACCCATCCTCACAAGAACGAAATAGATCAATGCACGCTCGTGCAGATTCAACCTGTCACTTCAATCGACACCCATGTTCACGACAACAAAACTCACAGAGTTTTCGCGATCAAGTCCAATCCTGCGTCCCATGAAGAATTGAACAAGACCCGACAAGCTAATGGTCGAGCGCGACCTCAGCTTTCTCCTTAAGGGTCGGTACAATCCCATATCCCGCGTGTTGATGGTCGGATGTGATATTCCAAGGATCTAGCAAGAACAATCAAACAACGTCCGAGCGATATAAGAAGCAAACGCACAGATAAAGCATTCCACAGACAATGACCGACAACAATCTTATCATGAATGATCGACGAGACAAGCTGCTGCACTTGATGGAAGAAGGGTGCTCGAAATTGTCAGTTGGCTTCTCAAAGTAAAAAGACTATAGCCTACCAGACTGGAGGACGTCAGCGGTCACCCCTGTCGCAGCCGTTCTGTAGTCTTCGACACTGTGCCTAAAGCCATTGAGCACGGGAGCGGCCAAGTCTAACGAGACTGACGTTGGACGGACGTAGGTATCGAGGAGAACCCGGCCCCTGTAATCAACGATGGAGACGCGTCTACAAGGCCATCGCGTCTCGTCATTCGGCAGACAACAAAAAAAAACGATACATACGCCAGCATAGGGATCTTGCGTATTTTATCTTTGACGTTGACCGTCGCGGTGTATGTATGCAAAGTGGCGAGAGAAACATACCTGCAACAGCCATTCAGTACGACGGTTTGAATACACAAGGACTCACATATGTGGTGGAAGACGTGTCGATCCTAAGCCACTCTGACTGGAGGTATCAGATGAAGGTGACGGATATCCGACAGATAGTGCGGCATTGGACTGGTCATCGAAATAGAGGGGAAGCAAACTGGAGAAATATTCAGGCGAGCACATGGAGGGTGTGGGGAGAAGTAAGTGGTTCACAAACAAAATAAATAGATACCTGAATGAAGACGCACTGACAATTAAGGGATATATTCAGGGCGACACAGTATTCGATCTAACGAGTGAGTATGACCACAGATCTGCCAATTACGGTCTTTTAGCAGCAAGCAGGGCAAGAAGCCGTCAAAGTTTGGCAAAGTTTTGTCCCGCCGAGAAGCATCCGCCAGGGCATTACGCAAACCTCTCCCGCGATACTTTACAGCTCAGCCAGGCTCGCTGCGTCATATTTCCTGTATATGTAAATGTACATTTCTCTGATAAATCAGAGCGGATAATACTGTCAAATGTTCGGGACTTACCGTCTATAATCTTTAAGCTGAAACGTCCTTTTCCAACGAAGGACCGGCGGAAACCTTCCTTTCTTCCATCTGCGCAAAGCTCTTCATCCCTTCTAATCCCCAACGCTCCATCATCGTTTTATCCTAAATTCACGCATCAGAAAATTGGTCATGCAATGGTACGATTACTCACTTCGTCCCATGGGGAGCCTGCACTCGAGGAGATTAGCAACCAGATACATAAAACGATCAAGGAAACGCACAAGGTGTGGTTAACATTTGGTCACCTGTAAAGACTGCGTTTGCGCCGGCCATGAAACACATTGCCTGTTCGGATTCGGTCAAATTGTTTCTCCCTGCAGCAAGGCGGATAATAGTTGTCGGAAGGACGATGCGAGCCGTTGCAATTGTCCGTACTACTGTATGGTACGGTACCGGCTGTTTTGGATCAATCATAGAAGACGCTCAGAGGTAATAATTACGCGTACCTCATTTCCCTCGAGTGGAGTGCCGGGAATCGGAACCAAAGCATTCACCGGAAACGATTCAGGATGAGAGGACATGCTACAATGGAATGAAAAGGTCAGTGGACCGTACCAAAATCTGGCCATACTTGGAAACCTCCCATATGAGGCCAACCCTGTCCTTGTCTGTCTCGCCAAGACCGAGGATTCCGCCAGAACAAACGCTTATACCTGCCTGACGGACAGCTTCGATGGTGTCCAAACGTTCGTCGTAAGATCGCGTCGTTATAACCTGTCAAAGATATGAGAACATCGATCTGGAGAGAAGTTGCAACTCTACTTGAGGGTAGAATTCTCTCGATGTGTCGAGATTATGATTATATGCTGTCAAACCGCTGCCGAATTTCTGGTTAATTTTAGAGAGAAAAGAACAGCGGAGCACTGACGCTTCCTTGAGTTGTCTGGCCTGTTCAGGAGACAGCATTCCTAGGGTTGTGCAAACCTCCATCCCCATGCCTCGGACCTCTCGGACCATTTCTAGAATTCGCTCAAACCCCCGTTTTCGACCAGCAAGATCTCTCCATGCTGCCCCCATACAGAATCGAGTGCTTCCGTTGGCTTTTGCTTTTCGCGCAGCCTCTAAGACGGGCTCGACATCGAGTAAACGAGATGCTTTTGTCGCGGTAGTATAACGCGATGATTGAGAGCAATAGGAACCTGGAAACATATCAGCGCTATCAGAGCATCTGTAGCTTGGCAGACTAACAATCCTCAGAGCATCCGCCAGCTAGGTCGATCTTAGTTGATTAGGAAGGACAAGAGGATGTTTGCTCACACTTGATGTTCATGAGCGTGCAGAGCTGGATTTTGTTTGAATCTTGGTGCATCCTGTGTACATTGGCTGCACGAAATACAAGATCTAGCAATGGAGAATCGTATATTTGCTGGATCTCAGATTTCGTCCAATCATGTCGCGTTATTTGGCTGGTGGCAGGCTGGTACGCATGCGTAGCCAGACTCCGAGAAAGTCTAAGCGATATAGTGGCTCGAAGCATAAGTAAAAGGAAGAAGTAACCAATCCGGACACGCCTTCCCCAAAAACTTTGAAAGCGGAAAGCCGTCCACTCCGGGAAGGTATGACGTAACTGGATTGTCGGTTTTTTCGTTGAAGTCCACCAAGTCACCAAGTGCAGTTACTAAACATGTTTATATCTTGTACAAGTGCGTAAAAATAAAGGGATGCGGATAAATACACTGTTGCTACACTAGAATGCTGCTGGATATGCCAGGGCTTGTACTCAATACAAGTAGTCGTAACAGAGAAATCTATAGTCTTCCCTGGTCGTGAACCTGGCCATCATTGAGGCATGCAAATCTCCGCAGTTGCAGACGTACGATGTTTTATGTCGACATGCGAGCCATGCGTTCTTCAATCTCAGTGGTGTCCGTTGCATTTCCAGAACGGTTTGCAATATCTGTTGCCTGCAGAGCTTAGCCAGCAAATTGGACAAATAGACAAGACAATGCTAGAGCCTACCTGATGTTGGATAATATTGTGTTACAGGGGTTGTACGACGGGGGGTGCTGCTGCGAGACCTTAGTGGCTCGTTTTGTCTATTGGACGACGAAGAAAACCTGGCAGCTTTCGATTGGCGGTCCATTTGTATTTGGCGAGCCATGGACCATTGTCGCATGGTGTATGCGGCGAGCTCTCGAGAATAATTCTGCCTTCTCTGTTTTACGGTTGCAGCGGTCATCTGAGATTGAGTGTGTCTATGAGGTATTGGATTTTCACGGCCAGGTTTAAATAGGATAGTCGGCCCCGATGACGAAATTTAGTTGGAGATGCTGGAGCTGTACAAATAATATATGAGATTATATGCTGTCATACGCGTAGCAGGCCCGCAGGGGCTCAGTTTTGGGGTCGGAAGAATTAACTCCTTTTATGCAGGGGTATCCCAGAACTGGTTCGCAGAGATAAGTCTCGAGACGATGGCCTATGTCAATGATGCGTTATGATACAAGTCAGCGTCACCCGAGCTACTTACTTACTCCAACGGAGTCTAGACTCCACGTTGACATCAAATCACGGCGGACGCACGGCGTAGACGCGAGTTTCCATCATATAAACAGCCGACCTTGAAAGCTGCGCCACCTTCAAAGTCCGTGAAGATCACGTGCATCAGACGTAAGGGGATTCCAAACCAGCTGTTGTTTATTACACCAACCCGACTACAGCAACTCGGAAAAGCGGGATATCAAGAGAGCAAACATTAGGTGTACCGTATGCTATAGTAGCCCAAATAAAATGGCAAGAGGACGGTGATGAAGATGCAGATATTAGCTACAACGGAAGTAAGTGCAAGGATATAAGATATAATGCAATATAGAGTCCAAGGTGTCATCAAAGGTTCAGTTTTTTTTCGTGGATGAGACATCAAAAAAAAGGAAAGGAATAGTGTGCGCACACATCAAGTGGTCATGAAGAAACATGGTTATATCGTTGGAGAGAAATCGAAAGAATGCAGTCTAAACACGGATCGCACGCCAGCTGCTTGTAGGTGCGGCCTTCTTGGGTCCACCACCGAGCATGACACCGCCAGTAAGAACAGTGGTTTTGCCACCGTCGTAGGGTGTGACTTCGACTTTGGAGGTATCGATGAATACTCGTGCCTGCCTGGCCCGCTCGCGACGAGAAAGCTTCTTCTCATCCTTGGAGGAGAAGGAAGCAGAAGAGGTGCTCGTGGAAAAAAAGCTGCCGGTCGAGTTGGACGAACGGGAACTGGACCGCGAGTGCGTGGACGAGTCAGAAATAGTAGAAAGCGGGGAGATGGACCTGACGGAGGCTGGGAAGCTGTCAACAACAGGAGTGTACCATGTGGGTGCAGTGATCTCGTCTGCTAGCATGGTGAAGAGACGTTCGTCCTCTTCGAGGTCATCTTCAAGAAGCTGCTCGGCAAAGGACTTGCCATGATGCCTGTGAGAAGGAAAAATGGGCGAGGGTGTTTCATCAGCCCAAACAGTAATGACCCGAGTGTCTGAGGACGCCTTGCCCACTCTGATTGAAATACAACCTGGATCGACCAGAAAGTCGAATTCGTAACCGCCTAGACGGCGAATCCAATCGAACCATTGAACACCAGTTGCAATGCAGGCAGCGTAAATGACCCTAGGAGGAAGGCAGTCAGGAGAAAGAGTAAGGCAGCGACGACCCGAGCCTCTGAGTGGGTCTGTCGGTACCCAAGTTGGGGCGTAGTGGGCCGTGAGGTTTGCGTCGAGGATCATGTGTAGTTTGCCAATGATGGAGGGACTGTAGGAGGCAGCGAGAGGACGTGTGAGAAAAGAAACTGCATGAGCGATGGTGACGGAGATGCTAGCAGAGAGGGCCATTGCGTGGATGTGTGTTTATAAAATTGAATGTTCGACCTGCGACTTGTGCGGTACAGAAGATGCTCGCTGAAGTGATATGGAGATGTAAGAGAGAGACTTGATGCAAGCTTGATGAATTATATAGTCGTGGGGCGAGTTGCTGCTAGGAGATTAGAGATAAATCGGTACATCGTGATCAGAAGACCTACATAACGAGGCTACAGAGATGAATCAGTTACAGTAATTGATATCGGATGGCGACAAACCTTGGATGGAATCGAACAGAGAGGAAAGGAAAGGAGTTGAGGTGTTGGTGGTAAGGTGTTCGCCTTTATAGGGCAAGACAGACACGTGGTTAGAACAATTGCCGTAGAATGCTTTTGTGATTATTCTGGGCTCTATTGTTCTCGGTCTTGTACTTTTTGGAGCAAGTCTTTGTACGCTTCCGGACTAAGACCGCGATCAGCTAGCTCTCGTTGGCAGCCATGAGAAGGAGCCTTTTGTTGTATGTAACAACAGAATTTTTCAATTCTGATCCGATTCGAGACTCGAGTCCAGAGACGTACAAATAATTACCGAACAAAAGACATGCACAGGTAAAACGAGTCACTGCGGACCCGGCATTCCGGCATCATACTCAGTTTGCTAGTATTTGTGTCCATCTATCCACACAACTCGACCTAGTCGGCCCCAAAAAGCTCAGCAGCAATGGTCTGTGGCTTCCTCTCCTTGTAGACTGTTGCTCATCAGTTGCAGACTCTCGCAGTTGATCTCCTCAACCCTTCTTTTGAATATGAGAAGAGGCAGTATAAACTGAAGCGAAATGTGCAAGAGCCCAACTCGTATTTTATGGATGTCAAATGTCCTGGTCGGTCTTCATTCGGTTTCATTCACAGTTTCTTATGCTGCATAGGATGCTTCAACATTACAACCATCTTCTCGCATGCCCAAATAGTGGTCATGTGTTCGTCGTGTGCCAACATCTTGTCCCAGCCCACAGGTGGTCTGGCACGATTGACAGAGGGTATGCTCATTTACTTCTCTCCTTACCTTGCCCTGACTGCTTTCAGGGTGTTCATACCGTAAGAAGAACTAAGAATGTGCACACGTCCCGGCTAGTTGGCTCTTGATCTATAGTTCTTGTAGAAAACAATAACCTTGTCCATTTCACGGAAACCTTGAGCTTATTGTCTGCAGGCACGTGAGATAATTTCAACATGGACGTACACCCGGATCTCACTCTCTTCAACTTCAACGGCACTACATTTGTCGTTGAAGTAAACGGCAAAGAATTCCCCAGAGAAGACAGCCGAAGTCTCTATGGCCTTCTCACCCACCAAGAACCAGATTCTGGTGGCGTTGTCACAAAGGCTGGCGCAGTGCAGTCTAGTACATTTAAGGACAAATCGGTCGACTTTTATCGCGCCCAGCTCTTGCATTACGCATGTCGTGACCGCAAGACCAAGGACGCTGCCAAGAAGGAGCTTCTAAAGGCTTTCGGTGACAAGAAACGCCTTCCCATCCCTCCTGATCTCATCGCCTATGAAAAAGAACTCAAGGATCGATACAGATTGGAAACGGGTAGAAACGACACAGACACAGCTAAGAAGAGAAAGGCGGCGAACGATGTGAATGTAGCCGGAGGCAGTGGCGTCAAGCATGCCATGTCGCGGAACCAGCTTTTGAAAGAAATCGCGGAGCTCCCAAAGGACCAGCTCCGCGAATTCTTTCAGAACATGTTCGACGACAATGCCGGCTTGGAGGGTCGCTGTGTCAATTATTTTACACAGAACGGTAATAAACGCGTCAAGACCGTTAACAAAGCTTCATCCAGCAAGGTGACCTGCGTCCAATTTCAGCCTGCATGCTCAATCTGATGTCTCTTCAGAAACCAGCGCAAGATATGCCACCCAAGTATGATGATGCAGTCAATGGCTTCTTCTTCTAGTATAACATCCTTTATGTCTTCCTTACAACTTTGCATTCAATTCCAGTTGTTCTGTCGGTCCCCGAATATTGAGCCGCATTACTCCTTCTTGAGATGCGACGGCGACCAAAGTCCCGCTCGTTGTATACAGCTGCGGAGAAGTAAGCTGGGGTGGATGAGGCAGAGTCTCACTTACTCTGCCGTGTGCTATGGACCGTCCAGATGCCACTCGTGAACAATCCATCTAATGCCCGTTAGCTCAGTTCCTGGAATCCCGATAAAGTACCTCATATAATAACCAGCTGCCACAATCGAAATTGTCACTATCATGTCTCATTTAGTGCTGGCTGGGCTTCATTATGTGACCTACTTGAAGAAATGTATCGCATGGTTTATCGTAGACTATACCTAGGTTATTTATACCGTGCAACAGATAAAATGTCAATGCTTACTGTCATCGCAACACTGTTGGGGTCATTCTTGCTGTAGCGCCTTAAACCCATACTACGCCCAGCTGTACCTAGGCTGAAGCAGCTGGTTAGCACTAGTAGATCAAAGAGAAACCCACAGTTGCAGGTCTGATATGTAGCTGAGAATACACTTAGAACTGATAAGCACGTCAAGCTTGCTCGCAGTTGAATCAAACCTTCTGAAAAGGAGCTTCGTATTCCGGAATGTTTCTTGCTTTCATCCAGTACATGCTGCGCAGCTTTCCATCTATTGTAGCCTCTACATCTGTGATGAGTTTGATTGCAATAGGACTACGCATCCTATCCTATGCATAATAGTCAACAATATCATGTATTGTAGGACGCACGTACCCTAGCATATTCCTTATAATGATTGCAGACAGACGGGTGTAGGTCCTTGTCTTCTGCCATTCGCAAAAAACGATCTTCTAGTAATTCACAATCCTCGACTGGCGGAACAGAGGGCATTTTCCACTGGTAAGTTGACGGCTGCCAAGGCTCTGGCTTTTGGAACGAGCAGAGCATCATAAAGACAATCGAACCCTTTTGAACAGCTTTGACAGAACAAGTGACATAGGAGCGTCCTTGACGAAGACGTTCGACAAAATAAACGACCGGAGTAGCAGGAGACGCGCTAGAAAGAAAATAGCACTTTCAAAGATTCAGTACAGAGGACGGAAAGAGGCTATAGCCCACATGCAGAGACTAAATATAATCGTCAGTACGACCTGCAGGATGAAACTCTGACTTGCATGCAAAGCAAATGCGGGAGCAATGCATTCTGTAGCAGAAACCAGAGCTTGGCTTATGACTTGTCTAATGTCCATCAACACGTCTGTCTGAAGCTCAGCGTAGAATTTGCGAACCCTCCAAAGACCCCTCGCCCTCGAGCAGGCACCCAGAGTGATTTTGACCGAAACAGGTGAGCCTCAAGTTTCTCAACTTCCAAAGCAGTCGTGATTTGTTCGTGTTCTGACTGGTTCGAGTCGGTCATTATGGTTCAGTGCAACAGCAAGAAAGGATGTTTTAAATAATTCATATCAGAGGAATGTGATATTTTCCGGCATTACTAAAACCTGGGCGCCTGGGCTGCGGCCTTAGATTTCCTCATACACGTACTCGAAACCGCATTCGTGGCACATTTGTCGTGCCATGCCACCTGGCAGTGTTTCTGCAGGACCATAGACATGTCTATGCTCTGCATCTTTTCTCTTCTGCCAGACGCCCTCCTTTGTGCGCTTTCGCAGCTCCTTCAACCCCTCCTCAAATTTCTTGTTTTTCTTCTTCTTCTTTTC
>CEMS01898666.1:1611-15699 GCA_900068915.1 Megacollybia platyphylla | reverse complement strand
TCAAGAAGGTCCTCGCCAAAGTCAGAATTCCGT
This sequence comes from Megacollybia platyphylla, assembly GCA_900068915.1. NCBI lineage: Eukaryota > Fungi > Basidiomycota > Agaricomycetes > Agaricales > Porotheleaceae > Megacollybia > Megacollybia platyphylla. Next base: position 15,666 of record CEMS01898666.1, on the reverse strand, counting down.
TATGAACATTATCAATGACGGATCTGCGAACAAGGAGGTAAGTATCTATTTCGCAAACGTTTATATGACCGAATCCACGCAGATTGGCATTGTGGTACATGCTGCTTACTTGGGTCAGAACTTGGCGTTTTCAAGGTTCTTGTGTTGTGGTTCTTGTGCTGTATCTACAACATGCCCATTCTCAGTCCTGCTTATCACCTGGCCACCCGGACTTGGGGCAGAAGCGCAGGACCGGATAGGCGCTCGTCAGTCGCGAGCAAATTAGCGCACGTTATAGGGCCCGATCTCTGGGCACAGGAGAATAGGCAGGATGAGTGTATTTCATTCTGACAGTGTGGAAGATATACCACACAGCGTTATCATCACATGACCTGTCTGATTGCTTTGTTTCCCCGACAACCGTTCTTTCTCTAAGTGCTCGATTGCTGAACGTTTTCCTGGCGGAAACTGGCCTTTTCTTTTCTTCTCAGCATATCACTTTATTCCGTTCTTTAACTTCATTCCTTGCATCAACATGTCCCTTGCTTCCACCGATCGTCGTTACAATGCAACTACTTCTCCGTATACGCCCAGTCTTACGTCCCAGAGGAGCTCCAACAGCACTCTCAGCTCGTATGACAGCCAGATCTATCCACACTTTGCTCGCACTCCCGTTAGCGGCAGTCATCCAGATGTGTGTCTATTACTATCATATCTCACAAATTCATTTGTCTTAAGGATATCATGGCAATTCAGCGGCAGACATCCCTTGCACGTTCCATCTCAGAGAAGGTAGGCTTCATTCTTCAATTTGCGACCAAGCAACAACGCTTCCTATAGTACTCGCTAGCACCTGATCCTGAACAATGGGGAGCAGACCTGCACTATCCAGAGCCAGATGACGAACTTCATGACCCTGGTAACTTGAAGAAAGGCACAGAGTACAGTAAACACTTTCTGACGGTCAGAGGCTTGCAAAACTTGGGATGTCTTATACTTCTTTGTGTCGGCCTGTTAGCTCTCTTGTGCGTTCCTCCGTGTACCTCAAGATGTGATACTGACTTTGTGTCCAGTGCCGGTTATCCACTTGCTTCGTACTTCACCCGCCATCCTTTGTCGACTTTGGGCGGTTTCAACATTGGAGGAATCAATGGCACCGGTTTGCAATTCTTTTGATTAGAGAACGCCACTTATGTATTGCAGGCCAAATCTCTGCTCTTACTGGAAACTGGGGCTTGATTGATCTGGAGACTCCCCAGGATGCTTACACGATTCCATCCTTCAACGACGCAAGCCAAAATATGCAGCTAGTTTTCAGTGATGAGTTCAACACTGATGGCAGAACGTACGACTTTGGGTATTTCGGGGCGTTTGTATGCTGATTATTCCGCAGCTTCTACCCAGGAGATGATCCATACTGGGAAGCCGTAGATTTGCATTACTGGCAGACTGGTGATTTGGAATGGTATGACCCCTCTGCAATCACAACCAAGAATGGCGCTCTTGAGATCACATTAACCGAGACGCCAAACCACGACCTTAACTATATGAGCGGAATGATGAGCACCTGGAACAAGTTCTGCTTCACGGGTGGTGTAGTTCTGGCCTCTGTTACTCTGCCTGGTATCAACAATATCTCAGGCTTGTGGCCGTCCGTTTGGTCAATGGCATGTTCATCCCATAGATGGCTACCAATCAACTGACTGATTTGTCAGGGCAATCTTGGTCGTGCGGGATATGGTGCATCCCTCGAGGGCATGTGGCCATATTCTTACGATTCTTGCGACGTCGGAACAGCACCGAACCAAACTCTTAACGGGTTACCACAAGCTGCTACTGTAAATGGTGACCCCACAAACGGTGGTGCTCTTTCCTTCCTCCCTGGCCAGCGTCTTTCGCGATGCACTTGTGCTGGTGAATCGCATCCTGGCCCTGTCCATGAGGATGGGACTTACGTTGGACGATCCGCTCCTGAGATTGACATTTTTGAAGCCCAGGTGGGTGTTGTCTGCTGTTTCGACACAAGCTCATGTCTGGGTTCCAGATTCGTGGGAATAGCGGTCAAGTTTCTCAGAGTGCGCAGTGGGCACCGTTCGACGAATCGTACCAATACTTTAATACTTCTCAAAATGTAATCATCCCGGATCCTACGGTTACAGTGCAAAATAACTACCTGGGTACGTGTAGACATAACACCTCGCATAGTGCTCAAAATTTTGTCAGGTGGCGTTTTCCAGCAATCAACTTCCGGAGTGACCAATACGAGTAGGCTTACCTCCGTGTTCGTTTTATTTCTTACATGGTTTCAGACCCGGATTGTTACGAGCTCGCGGACGGTTGCTTTGCTACTTACGGTTATGAATACAAACCAGGATTTGATGACGCATACATTTCCTGGATTGCCAACGACGAGTTGGCTTGGAGACTTAATGTTGCAGGCGTGGGTGCTGATACTGCGGTTGAAATCTCGGCTCGACCTATACCGCAGGAGCCCATGGTAAGTAATCAAGTACATATCGTGTGCGTCGACTTATCGTTCTTAGTATCTTATCACCAACCTTGGCCTATCGCCCAGTTTTGGCTTTATTGATTTCGAGCATCTCACTTTCCCCACCACAATGCGTATTGATTGGATTCGTGTATACCAGCCTGAAGGCCAGATCAATATTGGGTACGTGATGGTGTTTGACTTGGTCCGACGACTGAATACCTTTATAGTTGTGATCCAGAGGATTTCCCAACGCAGGCGTACATCAACCAATATATCGAGGCCTATACAAATTACAATTTGACAACATGGCATGACGACTTTGGACAACCAGTCCCAAAAAATAGTTTCCTAGGTCAATGTTAATGGACGGATCCATATAGTGGTCGCGCTCCTTTGTATCTCCATCCTTTGTGCTACAAGATATTGTTATATGTCATGTAGTATTACCCATACCCGTTAAGATTCTTTCCTGGTGTAGATGTTAGAATGAGAAGCAGTGTAGTTCGTATCCAGGGATGTTTTCCTGACGATCGTTAGCAATGAGACTTGGGACGACTGTCTCCACCTTCAATCCGATGATCCTTTCCTGATCAATCATGAAAGCCATAAAATTACCATCTACAGCACGACAAATATGTCTATAGGGGAGACTGCTGGAGATATCATTTGCAAAGATATCCTGACAAGGAACACGAGTCTCTCCGGTGACGACCTCGATGAATCTACTGTCGACAGAGCCATAGTCCATGTCCGTGTCGGTTACTGAGGGGCTAAAGTCGAAGAGCTCGAGGATGCCAAAGTCAGAATCAGTCAGAGAGTGGAAGGGAAGGATGACGCGTTCGCCGTAGGCGTATCTAGTGAAAAGGCGTCAGTATTTGATTGCACAGTGGACTTGTGGCGAACCTTAACCAATTGTAAGGTGCTGGTGTAAGCATAAACCGAGTTTGGCCTTTTGACCAATCGTTCCAAGGGATGGGACGTTTGAGGGCCTCATCACCTTTACCCGATGTATGAATTTCAATGAAAGATAAAAAAGTCTTGTTCCGAATGTAGATACTGTAGGTCTTCATATCGCCCTCGAAAGAGGAATACTTCGCGCGGAGTATATGAATGTTGTACTTGAGCGCGGCGGATAAAGGTTGTCCCGGTAATTCTCTACCGCAGATTGGACCGCAATGAGTATTAACCTGATGCACGTTGACGTGAGGGTTGAGGAGTTCTGGAAGACTCAGGATGACCACCATTTCTGGTTTACCGGTGTGGAAGGTGTAGACGTAGATGGAACCGGGCCATGTGAGGGAGGTTATGATAAATGCACGTGAGGAGATGAGAGAAAAGTCATTATTCAAGCGTGGAAGAGAGTCTTTTCGAAGATCCTGGAAATAGATGAGATGCGAATGTGGAGGGATGGATGGACGCACGAAGATTATATCGCCTGTGTGCCAATTCCAAGTGATGAGTCTGGTGCCAGCTCTTCCCACCCAAATGTACACAGAGAGGACGTCGTCTGCGAGTTGGATATAGACAGAAGACATAAAGTTACCCCAATTTACGTCCGGTTCAACGGAGAACTCGAGAAGGGGACGCCGAGCCAACGGATGGTTGGCAAGCTCTGATAAACTGCATAGATGGATCTTAACATTTCTTGAGATTATGGTGGAACTTGGACTTTGCACCTCAGAGCTAGGAACAAGATAGATCAAGTACTTACGATTCGTCGTCTGTAATGAATGCGACGAGATCTTGGGTGGGATCCATGGCGAAATCTCTGAGACCGGGAAAGGCCTGCACGCTTTTGACAGAGGTCGTGACTTGCAAAGTCTGGGATGGCAGCTGTACAGTGGAGAAATTGTGACCCGCCTTGCTGAATACACCGCCAACGAGTTCATACGCATGGCAGCCATCCCAGACATTTATTTTTGTAGTGGATTTCCAGCTGAGGGTAGCCCAGCGACGTCTGAGATCGATCAGTCTGTGAATTCGGTCCAGATGCGATGGATAAGCAGAGTTTCTCGAGTCGACAAGGCCGTCACGGCCAAGCTCGATGATGTACCGGAGCTCTGCAGTAGAAAAGACAAGTTTTCGGATCAACTTGCAGACCTAAAAACATGGATTTTACGCGATTTCAAATTAAAATTGATCACACCTGAGTGCAGCGTGTTAGAGACAGAAAATCAAGATGAACAAGAATTTCTGGGAAGAGCTCGGGGGGCAGACTGAAAAGGCTTTGGGAAGACATTGAATACTCTATTTTTAGAATGAAACTCGAATCTAGAACTTTTGTAGTTTCCGGTGGGTCCGTGCGCAGATCTCTGCAAACGAACGGCTAACGCGCTGCAGATCGTCGGGACTTGGTCTTGCAACGGTGAGAGAACTGGTGAAGCATGGAGCGTATGTTGCAATCCTCGACCGCTCTCTGCCGCCCTCAGACGTCGACCACGTTCGCTTCTTCGAGACGGATATCACAGAAACTGAACAAGTCGAAAATGCTGTAGAAAAAACTGTTGCTTGGGCAAAGCAGACAGGTGCTGCCTTGGGCGGTGTCATAAACTGTGCTGGTGTCGGTGTCGCAGCAAAAATTCTCGACTCTCAGAACCAGCCGCACTCGTTGGAGCTCTGGAATTTTACAATTGCTGTAAACCTCACTGGGACGTTCAATCTGACAAGATTCGTATTGAAGCATCTCGTCGAAGTGCATCCGGAGGACCCAGACGACGAAGAACGCGGTGTTGTTATCATGGTGTCCAGCGCAGCTGCTGTAGGTCTAGTATCCATTCAATTACTCTAAGCTAATGAATGTAGTTCGAAGGCCAACCAGGCCAGACTGCCTATTCAGCCACCAAAGGTGCCTTGCGTTCCATGACTCTTCCTCTCGCACGAGATCTGGCCCGGTATGGCATCAGAGTTGTCACCATCGCGCCAGGCATCTTCGAGAGCAGTATGACCGCCGTTATGCCTGCCAAGGCGCGACGTAGTCTAGAAACTGAGGGTATAATGTACCCCAGGCGATTTGGCAAGCCAGAGGAATTCGCACAGACAGTCAAGTGGGCTTTGGAGACGAGATATGTGAATGGAGATACTATTCGGCTCAGCGGTGCAGGTAGACTTCCTGGAAAACTCTGAGCATCTAGTTGTGTCATTAACTGAACTGGAGCTACGCCAAGAAATTGCAAAGTGCTGGTCAGATTAGCCATCATCATCGGAACGATGGATCCATGAATTATACCTTGTGCCGCAGACCTCCACTCTCGGTGGCGCCTAGTGGCACAAGCGGACCTCCTTGCTGGTAAAGTGGATCATGTTTGAAGCGCTGTGAATTCGACATCTATAAATGTCGTTGTCAGACTATCAACTCAAACATGACATCTCTGTTACTGGGTCTGCTGCTCGTACTTCCCACTTTGGTTTGGCTTTTCAAGCGTCGCCGCAGTCGTCTTCCCCTACCACCTGGTCCCAAAGGTTGGCCGATTATAGGTAATCTCAACGACTTGGGCCATGGAGACAAACATACTTGGCTTCGCTACATTGATTGGATGTCTACTTATGGCGATGTCGTCTACCTTGAAGCTTTTGGAAAACCTATAGTAATCCTCAACTCTGCGGAAGCAACAACAGAGCTTCTTGAGAAACGATCATCCAATTACTCTGACAGACCCGAGATGACCATGGCTAATGACCTCATGAAGTGGGATTGGGACTTGGTGCATATGCACTATTCAGATCACTGGAGGTACAAACCTTTCATCCTCCCTTGCGACGTTGACTGCCACAGAATTCATCGTAAAACGTTTCATCAGTATTTCCAGCCACGCGAAATGGAAAACTATCGTTCAATTCAGTATCGTGCCACGGCAACCATGCTTCAAGGCTTACTTGACTCACCTGAAGATTTAAGGCAACACGTCAGACAGTAGGAATATTTCCCTCGTAATCGCACTATATATGCTGATCACCTGTCATAGTCACGCTGGCTCAATCATTCTAAAGGTGGTTTATGGTTATGAAACTAAAGCCCAGCAAGACGACTATGTCGAACTCGCAAGCCAAGCAGTGAAAAGTCTTTCCCATGCCGTTCATATCGGCTCTTTTCTCGTTGACTTCTTCCCCGCCTTGAAATATGTCCCTGGTCAGTCGGACAGATCTCGAAGGACGCACCCCGTTCAATTTCTTAATCTAGCGTGGTTCCCCGGTGCCGAGTTCAAGCGACAAGCCGCAGAGTCGTCAAAGTACGCCTTTGCCTTGAAGGAGAATCCATTTGAGCAGGTGAAATTATCAATCGTTCGTATTTCTGAACATCTCAGCTCGATTTACTGATGGGTCCTAGGCTGACGGTACCGCTCTTCCGTCGTTTGTGACCAGAAATCTGGAACGAATACAACGCGCGGGTGATTCTGATTCTGCTCATATGGAAGAAATCATCAAGAACTGCGCTGGGATTGCGTATCTGGGTTTGTCTTGGCAGTATGATTCTTCATATTCTCGGCTGACCCGAAAACAGCTGGTTCGGATACTGTAAGCACCGAACCACATATTCCCTGGGCTAACCTTTCCAACAGACTGTCTCTGTCATATTGACTTGTATACTAGCCATGGTTTTGTACCCAGATGTACAGGATCGCGCTCAAGCAGAAATTGACAGGGTTGTCGGCGGATCCAGACTTCCAGACTTCAGCGATCGGCCCGCTTTACCTTACATTGAAGCCATCCTGAGTGAAACATTGCGATGGATGCCCGTCACCCCGTTAGGTATGCTGTTTTCCTGCCAAAAAGCGAAAAACTGATCCTTTGAAGGTGTTCCTCACGCAAGTATTCGTGGCGACGAATACAAAGGCTACTACATCCCGCCCGGTTCGGTTATCATAAGCAACACCTGGTAAAGAGCTCGTTATGGCCTATTTTGTAGCTCATCAGTTTAGGGCCATCTTGCACGATCCGGTAGCCTATCCTGATCCTTCGGTCTTCAGACCCGAGCGTTTCCTGACCCAAGACCTTCCACCGGACCCAGCAAACTACGCCTTCGGTTTTGGTCGCCGGTATACGCATTTCCAGTACTATAGCAGCAAGATTGATATCTTATCCAGGATCTGCCCCGGTCGTCACCTTGGATTGAACACGGCATGGCTCGGTATCGCCTGCATTATGTACTCCTTCTCTATGAAGAAAGCTCTCGATGACGATGGAAACGAAATCACCCCGGTCGTTGATTGCACCGATGGAATTGTAGTGTGCGTTCTTCATCTTTTGCTGAGATAACCGATTAACTAACTGTTCTGAAGGCATCCTGTTCCCTTCAAATGTACCATCAAGCCACGTTCATCTGAAGTTGTGAGTAGCATAAAGCATGGATATGATACGAGCTCTTGATAGTCTTCGTACTCGTGCTGTGTATATAATCTGTCTTCAGCATCGATTCTATATGCGCTACAACTGAGCCCAGGCGTTCGTCAGCGAGGTACTATTTTCCACTCCTGCTCGCTAGCTTGAGCCCATGTCAATACTTCATCCAGCAGCTGCGCTTCTTCCTCAGCATCTTCCTGATAACTTGGACGAATATGTTTGCGGATCATGATCGTTTGATCAGCTGGAGAACACTCAACGACAGTAGCCAGGTGCAACATTATCTCTGGCGTGTACGTTACAGGATTGAGAGCCAGCTCCTAGGGACCCATCGTATTATTGAAATGCAGTAGGACTGATGAGACTCACCTTCCAAGCCAAGAGCTGACCCACAGCAAGACTATCAAGAGGACCAACCGGTTTCATAGAGTGGAACGCAGCCTCGGCATTGACCCATGTCTTCTCATCGATGTTCGTCTCACTGGGCTCAGGATCACCATAATCCAAGGTCACGACATCCTGCACAGCAGATTCTTCTACAGCCTCAGCTTTCCGCTTCTTCTTACTCCACAAACCCTCTTCAACATCTACACTCGTCACAAACATGTTCTTTGGTATTCGTCCCTCTGCCTGTTTTTCCGAAGGCGGAACGAAACGCGGAATATTAAGTGTCGGCTGATCTGTAGTGTGGGCAGGTTGTGAAAAAACGATCTTGCTCGAACTTGGAGGTGCTAGAGTCTGCTTGTAGCCTTTCTTTTTGTTTTTATTCCCCAGCGAGAACATCGTCAAAACTGGCTCTTCCGTATCTAGTTTCGTCTCAGACGTCCGCGTACCAAGGGGTAGTAGATTAGCTTGGGAAGTGCCTTTTGGTGGAACAGCAGGTGAAGGTGCATCTTCGTTGCCTGATGCATCAAATTTTCTCTTTAATCGTCGGCGCCGATTCCGACTCTGAGTTCTGGCACTGCCAAACCCAGGCGGTACGTGGAGCTGATCTGAGGGCAATCTCAAGCTACAGAATATAAATTTTGTGAATTGTAGTAGGAAGGATGCGTGTACCTGTTACCTGGCTTGGTTACCTGCACAGAAGGTGAGGAAGAGGAAGAGCTGGCGGAGGAATCCGATTCAGAATCCGATTCATCAGAGCCTGAACTGCTTGAGCTGCTGCTAGACGAGCTGCTGGATGATGAAGAGTCCAATTTGCGTTTCTTAGCAGTTGGGGCACCTGTACTGTCCTAAGCAAGCAAAACGAATGCTATAGACTTTACACACCATCGGTTTCAGCCTTCCGTTTGTGAGCCACTGCTCTTGCAGTAATCAGATCGCCTTCCTTCAGCAATCCATCAATTTGGAGCTCGTCAAGCAGGTCAAATTCATCCATGACCAGTTGAACGCGACTTGCAAGAGTCTGTGCATCTTTCAGGGCTTTTATATGCCGACAGAGTGAAAATTTCAAGCCATATAGCGTATTGGACGTGTCACCGGGCTGGGGAAATGAAAACCATGCTTTTACATCGGGTAGAGGTGGTTCGGTTTGAATTCGAAAGCGCATAAGGACAACTCACGTGAACAATGAAAATTTGGACTCGCTCGAGTCTCGAGAGCATGCGAATTTCTATTGTTACTGTACAAGTAGTAGGCTGTAGTAGACTATGATACACTATATTTGGCTAATTGAATGAGTCATTAGATCAAGCATAACTAAATCAAGGGTATCATCGAATGGTCGACAAGGATCCCACTGATACGGTTGAATACCGCTTCAGGGTATTGTCTGAACTCATCAGAATACTTCAAGGAATGCAAGCAATTCAACTTACCGATTTTTTAATCGTTCTAAAAGAGCAATCGCACAATCTCGGTTACCTGCACCCAACTCTGCACGCACCATGGCTTCCCATGTCGATGGCTAAGAAGAACATTATCAGAGAAACGTAGGTATGAACAGAATGACTCGAACCTCTCGATATACTGGCTCCATTGGGTTGACTTGCGTCGCAAGTGATGGCTCATGAGGTGCATGATTGTGCATGCCAGCAACACCAGTAGGAGGATCCAGCAAACTTTCGAAGATATCTCGAGCGCTTTCCAAATCACCGGTTACAGCATAGCCGCGAATGATGGAGTTCACAATGTATGCAGTCATATGAACCCCAGCAAAGTTCATTTTCGCTATGAATTCTGGTACAAGATCCATCCGCCGGTGCGAGACAATCACGTTGATCATGGCTTCGACGACGAGAGCGTCCATTGGAGGTGCGTTTGGATAAGACGAGATAGAGTCGAATACCCCAATCGCCTTGTTAAGACTTTTGAGGACACAGCCATACGCATTGATCAGCGTTGCGAAGTGGGCACCTTGGAGTTCGATGTGGGGATTCTCGACAATTGTGTTGAAGATAGATTCTACTTGCTTTATATTGATAGGCTCAAGGACGTATGCTTCCATCAACAGCTATAAGATAATCAGTACTGGCATCAAGATGTCGACAACAACTCACCTTGAAAGTGTAAGGACTCGGCAGGATCCCAGCGGCCAACAGCTGATTGTAATAATACAACGCACGTTCCCTGTTGGGCTTCGTCGTTGTGTACAGCTGCATCATCGTATTGTAGGGAGGTACTCTGGGTTTGAATTTGTCTTGTTGGACCATCTCCTCGAACAACGTTTCCGCGGACTCGACGTCTCCCACCCGTGCACAGGCACCTATAAGAGCACCATATGTGATTGAAGAAGGTGAGACTCCGTTTTGGCGCATGAGATGGAACAGTTCAAGTGCTTGATCCGCCTTCCGAGCTTTGGCGAGTTTGGAGATGATATTGTTATACAAGTACTGGTTGGGACGTACACCGCGCATCTGGGATTCTTGGAAAAGAGCCATAGCGTTCGACGTATCATCCGTCGTGTCACGAACACCCAGGATCAATCCACCATAAGCATCGGCGGAAGGAGCTCTTCCATGCTCAAGAATCCTTAACCGATGGACATGCGCCCCGTCAATGTCACTAGCTTGTGCCAGGGCAATGACCATGCTGTCCTCGACCAGGAACCACATTTCAGATTGCTCTTGTGGACGATCGGCCATCGAAGTAAGAATTGCTTGGGCCTTGTCATAGACACGCTTCGCTCCTTCAACGTCCGCACTTCGTCCAAGGAATCCGATCATCTTACCGATGACGTACGGGGAGGGTACCTGACGTTTTTTGAAGCCGTAGAAGAACATACCCTTCGCATTACGACAAGCAGTTGAAAGGTCTGTCCATTTATGTGCCTTTGTGATCATCTCATCCAACTCTTGCGTCAACCTGGGATCAAAAACGAACTGCTTCTCGTATCTGCGGGCAGCAGCTTCAGAAGTGGTTTCAGAAGTAGTTTCGACACTAGTAGGCGCAGTACTGGCGAGACTGGGGGATGAAGTAGCACTTGAGTTGCTCACTTGACTGGTCTCTGCAGAAGCGGAAGCGGAAGAGGGTTCGGAAGGGGGATATTGGGCATTCAGGATGGCCACGAAAGACGAGTCAAAGTCTGAAGCAAAAGAGCGGACCGCATCGATGCCGTGCACCAAAACTGCGGCCTTCACAACCTTGTTCATGTACTCCGAGGGGATAGCGTTGAAGTCGAATTCAGCAGAAGTCCTGTGGATATCTGCCAAAAGACTAAGCAGTCCCTCGAACGCATAGCCAGGTACTTGTTTTTGTATGGTAGCTGAATCTAAGGTCTCGACTTCTGCGGCACTCGTGAGCAAGGCGGTCCAATCTTCCATTGAAAGTGATGCAGTTAGTGTGTCCTTTTCGAGCGTGTAACCCTGGACTAGTCCCACTGATGCTTCAAGATCCAGCAATACTTTGAAGTGGCTAGCAAGTCGCGCAACACCAAGGGAGATGGACAGAGGCGGCACTCCCTGATACTTTGCTCTGATCGTCTGCCTAAACAGCCCAAGATAGTGTGAGAAAGGACGCCTGCTGGCCATCTCCCAGGCAGCACCATGGGCGAATGCTTCGAAAACGCTTAAAGCTTCGACCGGATAGCCCAATGCGACATAGGTCTCCCATAAGTGCTGGCATCTTTTGGCATCACGAGCAGATTGTGGAATGACCACTTGATGAGAGATCAGAAAGTCGAGATACCCTTTGGCCTTGGCTATATTTTCCTGTGAAGATTCACCCGTCGCGGATGCAGCAAGGTCCTGGGCCCTTTTCAGGTTGGCGTGTTGGACGTAGTGCCTATCGAGGTGTCGCAACTCGATATCGTCCGTACGATTAAGCTTTTGGTCTCGATGATGCATAATGAGGGCATTTACTTCATCTACCTTGCCATTTACCGCCAAGTGCTCGATCATGATTCTCCATGCAATGAGATCTGGCCTGGTAGGTAAAAGAGTAGACCTGTATGGGTGTAGGGGGGCAAACTTTTGTTTGAGAAGCCGATGGAACCATAGTAACGCGCTATCCAGGTCATTCGCCTTACAAAAACCTGATAATATGGTGGCAAAGGTGGAAGAAGCAGGAGCGGGAGGCCGAGTGGGATCGAACGTTGGGACCGGAGGTGTTGTGCCATCAACGGCCTCGAGCTGGGCAGGGGTCGTAGAGTTGATCATCTCGTCCAAAAGAGCGATCGCCATGTCGGGAAGAGCGCAATTGAAGTAAGCTTCGATCATAGTGTTATAGATAGCGACATGAGAGGAACTGCCTTGGCCATGCTCACTGTGATCCCAAGCGATCAATCCTTTCCAACAGCGCGCTCTGAAATCTTTAAAGACTTCTTCAGCCGCCTTGATATCGGCAGCACGAGAGAAGACATGTATCAGATGCTTGAACATGGCGCTAGTCGGTCGGAGTGACTTGCGTTTCTCTATTTGAGACCACACAAGGATGGCGCCGTCCACACTGTCATGAGTGACACAAGAGCGCAAAAGGTTGGCTAATGTCGCGTCACTGACACGGTGTATAGAATTGAGGGAAACGAGTGCTTGGAAGACGGACATGGCCGATGGGAAATTGGTCTCTGAACGGAATTTTTCAATCTTGTCAATTTCAGCAGGATCAACAGAAGCGTCGCCTAGCTGAACTCGGCATTTGCGGCGGGTCTCGATACCCTTGAGAGCCCAATCAACCTCGTAGTCGCGATCGGTCAGGACCCTGAGAAGTATATGATACGTTCGGAAGTTGGGCAGAAGACCACGACTAAGCATATCATTATATGTCTCGAGTATGACGGTGAGTGGTTCTCCAGCATGACGTGTCTCGTAAAGAGCTTCGAGGGCTGCGTTGAACTCTGGGACAAGAGGCGAAGTACTGACACTCCGCAGATGCGCAACAGCTTCGGCAACGAGTTGAGGATCGTTCGACTTTCGGGCAGCTATAAGACGATGATAATCCTCACTATGAGGGTCATCTTCATCGGGTGGCTGAGGAAGAGCAGACTGAGGAGCGGCAGGATCGGTGGACAAAGTAGACGAAGAAATAAGGCCGGGGGTCGGTGACTGTGGGCGGAGTGGTAGTGGTGACGGGATATAGTCTGAATTTGTTTCGACCAGTGTAGAATTAGACCGTGTTGGTGAGACAGACTTCACAGCCTCAGAACTCGGTGCAAAGGCATGACGGGCTCTGGCATGGTGCAGCTGTACCGTCTGCAATATACCAACCTTTTCAGCACGGTCCGAAGAGTTAGTAAGAGCCAGCGAGCTGCTGCTGCGTCTAAGTCGCGGGGGCGATTGGATACTTGAAACTCGGATAGGGTACGCCTCGTCAGAGTCGTCGACCTGAAAAACACCGGAATCATTGGCAGTTAAAGCCTGGGCCTGAGAGGCCGCCCTAGAAGCACCCTTTGAATAAAATTGTCAGAAATAAATGAATTTGATTGAAGTGCAGGGCATACATGATATCCGCTCTGAAAACGGCTACCGGTATGGTGCTTGGAGCCACCAGAGCTGGGGCCCCAGCCTGAATGGGACACGCCAGTTCCATTCTTAGATGGTCCAGACGACGGGCTAGACGACTGCAGTTGCAGAACATTCCTAAAGGTATGAGTCTGGTTCTGTACAGCTGCAGCCGCGCGCGAGGTGGAATGTAGAATCGTGGTCGCGACCTTGGGCAACATGGCCGCGCAAATTGAAATCTAGACTCAGTTCTATGCTCTGGGGTCAGTCGCCAAATAGAACCAGAACAAACCCCGCAGCCGTTACAACGCGTCAAACGGCAAAAAAAAATCGGGTTGATTCGGAGAGGTTTATGCCGAAGATCACGCGTTT
>CEMS01898655.1:645-10724 GCA_900068915.1 Megacollybia platyphylla | reverse complement strand
ATTCCATGACCTACCGTGAACGGTTTAATGTTGGTGTAGCCTTGCCTAATTTAATTTGGCTGTAATCGGGCAAATAATTTATTCTACTGGGCGAGCAAAAACTATAGCGATTGCCCATCATAGAAAAAGGACACTAGGTGTTTTCTCATCAGATCTTACGGGAAAAAACCGTCTTCTAGTTTGCAGATCCGATATAGCGGGTCGAAAAAAAGCTGTAGAGGTCCCAAAGAGGTCCTCGTTCATATTCGGACCCCTTTTAAGAAGATAACAGGTTTAGGAATGTGCTCGACCAGTAGACTATGCTTAGGTTTTCCGTACTGATCGTTCGGTGCCCTCGGACTCGGGCATTCACCATCCCCTTGCTAGCAGTCGGCAGATGGCGGCCCGCGAAAGCGGCACAAGTAACCGTCCCGAATGCCGATGAGATTTGAGAATTAGAAGAACCTTCAACTTGAACATCCTGAAACGTTTGACACGGGATTGAATTGGATGACGCGATGGAAGATGGTGTTCTGCGATAGTATTCGCCGACCATGCTATTTAGGGTTAGTTGTACATGTCGATTTCGACGATCTCATCTCGCGTGCGCAGAACGAAGAAGGAAATTATTCCTGCTGCGACTCAAGCCTTGACAGAAATTATGTGGTTACACTAACATGCAGAATCGAAATTTCGGGCAGAGAGATGTTTGATTCGAAGCAATCCGAGCCGTCGTTGCTTGGCATCATGATCAGTTGTCTCACAATTAAATCGGGACCCGGGAACCGGCTAACACAGAAACAAAGGTCTTCTACCATTGGAGTGAATTTATCAGCACATGTCGGGCTTTACAATCAGAGGAGTGAGGTCTTGACGTGACATGGAGATACGTGGATACAGTACTTATAATATGTTTGCAAGGTTATCAAGACGTTGGAAGCTTGGAATATCAGGAACGTTCCAAGGAAGACAAGTAAGGGACAGAAGAGCTGGTTGGCTCGGGAAACATGCGACGCCCAGAAATCTTATCTTCGCACCCTGCTACTCTGGGTCCTTTCTGAGATTAAAACCCTCATCTTCGCTTTGAACGGCAAAAGAATTTTTAATGTTAGTTAAGTAGCCGGCTGTATGGCTCTTAGGAAAGAGCGTACCACTAAGTAGGGTAGGTTTGTGTCTCGCCAAACCCTCCCATAAGCCTTCTATGTCGCAACCTGACTGTGGTCCGTGGAGTTGTATTGAATTGCGCATTGCGCGATAACTGAAACCCGATGGATATCCCACGTTGCTGACATGACACCTTCATAGAATGTGTTTTCTTGGGTCCGCTGAGCGCGAAAACAAGTTTGGAGCGGCGCTAGTGAACCGAGTTCAGCAAGTATGTGCTTACGGCGAAGAGTTCAGAACCATTTAGAGTTTGCACTTTGGGAGATGAAAGACTTTTGTTTCATGTGCCTTCTGCAATACAGAAGCTACGGGTGAAAACTTCTGATTATATCTGATTGGCTCTTCCGGGGGCAGTGAACACTTGGCCTGCTTGGCCAGTCTTAGCCTTCATAATGATCTGTGATAATTAACGATTGACTAGGGTTTGTCCTAACACATCATACCTGACTCTAAAAACGCGGATCCATCAAAGTTAGCGCCCACAAAGCTATAAACACGTAAGTGCGGCCTTGGTCATCGACTTGCGAGGATAAGCGAACGGCGATGTGTTTCCCAAACTAGAAGATGAAGAGAAGTTGTATGAATTTCCACGTCAGAAGCTGCATGGCTGTGTAGAAGACTTTTGAGATTGCGGCGTTGAAAGAAAGAATTGTGCCGCAGAAATAAGAAGTCCGCGGATGCAATCTGGGAAAGGTTCCATACGACAAGTTACAACTTTAGAGATGGCATTTTACCCCAGCATGCAACAGATACCTGTTTGGTGAAGGTCGAATCTGGGGTTGAGTAACTTGGCATCAACAGATCTACACCGTCGGAGTTACGGCCCTGTTTTGTTTGGCTTCATAACAAAAAATATTTCTCACCAAGGCACTACTAATAGGCTGCTGAATGTGCTCTTCGAGTTGACAACCCTTGGTCAATTATGCCGCCTGTACCAAGCTCAGAATCACAAGATCCAGCCGCGACGGCCACGTCGATGCTGAAGGAACGACGCTTCAAACTCAGCAGGCAAGTCTCACCATCATACACCGGCAATTACACTAATCGTTTGCAGGGCTTGCGATAGATGTCGGTGAGTCGTAAACCATGTTTCCAGGTCAACATTGGTTCTCAACAATGCCGAAGGCGGCGCCGAATAAAATGCGACGAAGGCCACCCTTGTCAGGCGTGTCTATCTGCAAATTCCGCGTGTACCTTCGAGGAACCAGGCAAGCGCACTCACCCTCACAAGTCCAAGTAAGCAAGGCTCTGTTACTGCTGCAAATCATTGATTTTGCAGGCGGACAGCTACGCTTGAAGACCGAATGAACCATCTCGAGGCCCTAATCCAGGCTATTCCAGCAGCTGTCTTTGCTGGTGCTACTACCCCCGCATTGAACGCCATAAAATTCGCTGCCGAATCAGTGAATGTTCCATTAAATTATCCTAATTTTCCTGCTGGCGTACCTCCTCCTTCTCTTCATACGTTTCCCCTTACAAATCCTTCAACACATTTTACTGCCGAACCCAAGGCCGAGGGTTCTAGTCCAACAACGGCCTTCAACAGTCTATTCAACTCTAACAATCGATCAGTTCCTTCTCCGGACCAGTTTCCGGAGGATACCTCTCGCATGCCGCTATCAGCTTCTTATCTCTACGTTGATGACGAGGGATATACGCGATGGCAGGGTGAGACCTCAGGCCTGCCACTCTTAGACTTGTTGTTGGAGCGTCACTCGGTCTCAACCCGAGATGTCAAAGATGGTTCACCACAACCCCAACAATCAGACCCATCTTCTCCTGCTTCTAGTCACCACCAACAACAGGACTGGTTTCCTAACCGGACATCACGTCGAGCCGATGCTAATCCTCAGATTCTTTGGAGGCTCATAACTTCTTACATCGTTCCAGAGTTGATGGACAGGTACGTGACATCCTTGGCAGGACTTCCACCCGTCACTGACCACATTGGTTACAGTTTGGTGCAATGTTATCTCTCCACTTCTTACTACATCCTTCCATTTCTCCACGTCCCCACGTTCCTCTCTGTATGTTCTTCATTTCCGTACACCACGATAGCTGACCTCAAACTAGGACTATGGAAACCCACAAAAATGGGGTGAACCAGGGTTCGCCGCTTTCATCGTAGCGATTTGCTGCCTTGCTTCACGCCACGTCGACGATCCCCGGGTCCGAGCAGATCCAACTGACGGTATCTCTTCAGGGATCCAATGGTTTGAACTTCTAGGTCGTCTTCGCACACTCCCCATCGCAGACCGTCCTACCCTATACACGATCCAAGCAGACCTCATTGCGGCAGTCTATGCCGTAGGTCTAGGACGCTTATCAAAGGCGGCCGCTCTCCTATCAGAAGCCATTACAACCTCCATCGACGCCGGTTTACACCGCTCAGCGGATGGTTACGACTATTTCGATCCAATCGAGGAACAAGTCCGCAAACGAACATTTTGGTGTGTCTACATCTGGGACAAACAACTCGGTGCACATTTTGGACGACCGCCGATGATTCGATTGAGAGATTGCGATGTGGGTGAACCTGCCCCCGTTGACGACGAGTATATCACCAAAGACGGTGTTGGTGTTCCCCCTCCTGGTGTCGAATGTCGTATGAGCGCGTTCGTCGTCTCATTACGCATTCTTGTTGTTCTTGAATCCGTGTTGGATATTCCACCAGCGAGACATCCGGATGTGTCGTCGCCATTTCTGCTTCGTGCTGCAATGAACATGTCACGGTCGAAAGGGTTTATGGAGTTGAGAGAGGAGGAGGCGTTGTTGGATGAGATCCATCGGAGTATTCCTCCCTATTGGGCACATACGCCCAAGACGTTGACGGGGGAGGATACGGTAAGGGTGACCCAGGCGGAGAGGCTACACTGTGCCGAACATTTTGTGCGTCTATTGATCTATCGGCACCGGTTTTCCCAGTTGGTCGCTGAGAGGACTGGGCCTGGGAAGGTTGATGAAGAACAAAGTGATGCGGAAAAGGAAGCAATGATTGCTGCACATAACTCTGCACTGCAGCTTATCACAACCCATTTACTCGTTGCGAGGAAAGGATTGATGACATACTGTAAGTTTTTGAATTCTTTTTCGTCAAGTTTTGCTTATACCACGGCGATAGATGGTGTACATGTTATTCATCAACTAACGGCTGCTGGCCGTACCCTCGTGGCGGTATTGCTCAACTGCAAGTCCGATGCATTACAGCACCTTATACCCTCAGGCCTGGACGCCGTACGGTCTTGTGTAGGCCTGCTTCGAAAATTTAGCGGACGTTATGTCTGCGGTCTTCGCTCTGGAGATCTAATGGAAGAATTCTGCCGACGTAGGTCTTAATCTTCTACGGCAGACCTTTACTAACTCGTACGCAAAGTAACGCAGATTCCATTAGAACTCCAAGGTCAAGATAACGTGCAGACCAACTCTAGACCGGCTTGGATACGTCCTGTGCGGAAGAGAACTTCGCCACGGGCGGAACCCGTATCTCAGCACAGCAGTCCCGAAAGTTTTTCGCCGTCTGAATACTTAGCCGACACATCATCAGCTATGGGCGGTTCGATGTTCCAGACAGCGACTTCTGCTGCTTCTAACGGTGCTTTATCACCCTCATCATCACACTTTGGTGCCAACTCAACACCAGCACAATCACCAGCATTTATTGATCCTTCAGCGCTATCGATGGATCAACTCATTCGAGATGATGCGCATATGTATATGTCGCCAGAAGTGATGGCGATGTTGGATAGTGGACAGATGTTCACACCCGACTATATAATACAAGAGGACAGTTTTAGCGATTCGTCTTTTCTGAAAATGAATGGACTCGTGGCTTCTCCTTAGCTCTGCTGCCTCTTCTTTCATTTTTTTGTTATTTGATTACTATGATATACCACTGTAGGCATATAGTCGCGTCGCTATGTATCCTCGCACTCAATTGTAATATTAGCTGCCTTGGTCTCAATAGCGACCTTGGGCGACCTTGGACTCCTCGGGCTGTTGCGAGTCAGAGCGTGAGTAAATCGCTATTGTGATTTACATTGCCCCTTCCCTTTGTCTTACCGGATATAGACATGACTTTGTTCTTCTGGAAGAAACACGAGGCTATCCGGGCCAAAGCAGGAGTCAGATGACGGCATTTAATCTCGATTTGATCCAAATCGAGTTTTTCTTTGTTCATGAGCGTGGGTGAAACTTCGTTACAAAGTAACTTGACTCGATTGCTTTAAAGGCCTCCCTTTGAGAGTTTACACCCTTCTGTCGACCTTGGTGAAGGTCCTTTTTTATTTATCAGCTTTCCGGCACGCGCGCGATGTTTCGCCTACTATAAGTGTAGGTTGCAAATTCCAGGCTCGGACTTTTGCCCTTCATGCAACCAGCTCAAAGTTGGATTGGTGCACTCCCCGTCGAGCTGCTTTCGTTCATCTTCGTCTTGGCTACCCATACATATACAGATCCTCAAAATACCGTCCCATTTACTTCAGAGAGCGTGAAAATCCCGCTCATTCTTTCAGCTGTGAACCGACATTGGCGCTTTGTAGCCTTGGATACGCCAGCGTTATGGACCAGCCTCTGTGCTACGCTTGGTTCAATTGGAACCGACTCTTTGTTCGATGCTTCTCTTCTTGTTTTGTACATTTCTCGCTCCCGACATGCTCCTCTAGACGTTCTTATTGATGCTAGAGACCACGAATGGGATTTCTCGGAGCCCGAGTGCGTTTTTCCTTTGTTTTTTTGTCCTGAATTTTGAGGCATTACCAGAATTTTATCTGCACATGAATACAGCACATATGTCCCTCCCTTTTCCAAGGCACATATGGATACTGCCGTATCTTTATTGCTGCCCCACGTATCTCGATGGCGGTCCTTTGTCGTGCTGACAGACACTTGGGCGCCAATGCACACGGCACTATGCTTATTGAATTCCACCCTCGTCAGCTCAAAAGCACCCGTCCTCGAATCACTAATCCTTATGCGCTGCAACGAGTATGTTAGTCATTCCCCAGAATTCCAGCCCCCAGCACTGAAGGTCCCCGCGTTCCTGGAATTCGAATCAGACCTAGATATCAACCCCTTTCCTCGATTACGACAGCTAGTTCTCCGAGGAGTACACGTAGACTGGGCGTACCTCCAAAAATCTTCTTCTTCCCTGCAGAGCTTAGAAATCTCTTCGCATTCCCCTGACGTCCGTCCGCGTCTCCATGACTTTTACAGCATTCTTTCGACAGCTACAAAGCTTCGAAAGCTGACCTTGCACGGTTCTGGCCCTTCGATGCCGGACGATTGTAGACGTATCCCCGACACCTATCTTCGTTCTCTTTGCCTCCACTCTCTAGAGGAGCTCGTCTTGGGCTATCGCTCTATTGTCGATAGCATCAATCTCCTCGAGATGTTGGACATGCCAAACCTAAACTGCCTCACTCTTGAGGACGCCACGCACCCAGGAGACATCGACGATCTCGACGCAACACCGCTTCTGATATATCTCGCCCAGGGCGCACGTCCCGTAGTGCAATCCATTGTAATCAGGAGCGTGGTCAACGGACAGATACAGCCTGTACCGACACCCAAGGAAACGAAGGTGTCTTCCGAGGATGCGAGGAAACCTCCATCACCACCACCTCGGAGGCCTTTGGAGCGAGTAGAACACCTAACGCTCAAACGCGTCAAAGCCCACCCACAAGATTTCCAATGCTTCTTCCAGCATCTGACGTCTCTACAACATCTCGAGCTCTGCTCGACCAATCTTGATCCTCTCGATGCTCTGTTCCCCGGTCGCACCTTTGTTCCTTTTCCTCTACTTGAAAGTGTAAGGATGGAATGTCCATGCCCGCAGCTTACCTCTCTAACCATCCGAAACTTGGACTCTGAGCGGTTTCCCAATATGCGGAGTAAAAATGTTGATGAGATGTTAACTCAACTTAATATCTCCCGAGCAAAACTCGGAGCTGGAGAAGTACAAGTCGACTTCTATGTCAGTTCGGCTAGGATTCGTGAATGGGCGATGCAGGGGCTGGATCTTGTTGGGGTGACTAAAGCGTACCCATTCATTCATGGAGACTATGAGGAGGATGTATATCATCAGGATCCATATGAATCGGACTCGTATGAAGAGGATGCTTTTCAACTTGGAGGTGCATTCAACGACCCGCTATTTGACGCGTATTATGGGAGTAGAATTAGTTTCGCTTCGTAAATGCGAAATGGACCATTGTTTTGTAGCGGTATTCTGTTGTGTATATGTAAAGACTTGAATTGTATGAATAGCTTTTTTGGCTCCATGTTCATCTATGGCGTGAGTTGGTACTGACTCAGGAGTGACGTGTCACGTGCCACGCGCTTATCGGCTTCCATTCCGGTTCTTTTGTGTTTTCAACAATTAGGATTGTCAGGCGACGTAGTGGTTCACAATAAACTGGTCCAGGCTAACAACGTTATCTCCGGTCTTTTGTTCTTGAGACAGCTATATATCCTGCAAATGAAATACTTGAAAGTGCCGTGGCCTGGCTCGGGAGCCTAAAGCGAATTTATACCCGTTTCGTTCTGTTTCTACTCTTAAACGTTGTATCCATACTCTCTGCGCTCTCACTGTCTCACTATGACATTCGCTATCGTCTTCCCGCCGCCGCCGCCAACGACGAACACACTTACTTCTCGCCAACGAACCCAGCTTCTGCGGAAGACGAAGAAGCTCGAACGCGTTCTGGGTACTCCACCTCGTCTTATTGACACTCCATACATTAGTGGTAAGGACTCTTCCTCTCAATTAGTCCCTTTACCAATCCTACGTAGAACCTCGCAGTATTAAGAGTCGCTCACTTTCTCGCTGTTCTGATTACTCGATTCTGAGCTCTACATCGTCATTCAGTAGCTCCCATAGCCGCCAGAGCTCTTCCGCCTCATTGCTATCTACCCGCAGTTCTCGAGTATCATCCAAAGTGCTCGATGACTTTTACAAAATGAATCTCCCAGTTCTTCGTTTGACCGTTCAACCCTCAGAATCGTTGGACACTATTCCCGCATCTCCGGTCTCATCCACTTGTTCCGATGAATCTGATCCGCGCTTTGTTTTGCGGCCCAACGCAGATGTAGCCGAACCAGATTATCCTTCATTCACAATTCCAACAAATAACACCTTGCGTCGTCAGAAGCTCGAGCGTCTCCGCAGAAAACTCGGAGATGGGATACCCTTTGACCTCGTTTTTCCGAGTCCTGACGATGATGACTCTGAAGATACAAAATCTAGTACTTCATCCCCTCTAACAAAGGACCTCCCCCCTCTCCCCCGCCAATCCGAGCGCAAAATCACTTCAGCGCGAGACTCTCTCATCGTAATGACCACCTCACCCAGTCGTCCAGGGTACAGAATTAAACGAAAGCCAGTTCCCAAAATTGTGGCATCGCGCCCTGCACCGCCGCCTCCATCTCCTTCGCCACCGCCCTATTCCCCGTCTTCCTTAGGGGCTAAGACTTTACAAACTTCTTCGATAGCCAAGCCTCGCGACCAGATAACAAAGGCTAGACTCTCTTTGATATTGGAAAGTCCAGATGAACATGGGAATACAGTCATCGAAGAGATGGAAGTATCGTTGCTATCCAGCAAATGGAGGCGGAGCTCCTCGGGATATGACTTTGATGCTAGCGGATGGTTCGAGGATAATGCAGTGTAGATGCGATGCTGATGATGTTCTTGGATTCTGTTTTTGTACATAGTATATTTCCATATACGTAATGGCTTATACATGCCACGAAAATCAAGCTCGCTGGACGTTCTTCTCGTTACCATTCCTGTGCATCAACAGCTAACGTTGTAATAATCCTCTTCCTTCTTCCCGTCTCCTTCCCAATAAGCACGACAGCCAACAAAAATGGCAAAGTAAATAGAAACACAAGCGAAACAACCACTCCAACCCCAATCGAGTGCTCCGACCATGTATAAATCAAAATTCCCAATGCCAAACACGAACATCCGAAATACAGCATAGGCAATGGTGCGGATAACGAAGCGGAAAAGAACCAAATAGCAAGTCTATGGTCCAGCCACCTCCTAGAACCCGGATTTACGACCAACCTTCTAGAAAGATGGAACGCAATCGGGTTAGCCTTTACAGTCTTCTCCTCGATACCTTGCTGCCATTCGAACTCATACTCTAAAAAGAGCTTTTCCGCTCGAGACAGTCGTTGTAACCATCGAGAACCTAAGAAGGCTATCATCGCTGCCATCGCGTCGATTATTAATCCACTGAGGAATAATGCGTTTACTGCACGAATCGGCATAGATTCTCCCGTGTCTCGAACGAACGTTATGCTCATGAAAAGTATCTGAGCTTGAATGGATAGAAGAATGGGAGCCTGAGGGTAAATTTGAGTCCACATTAGAGTGTGAGAGCTTACTGCGACAGAAAGAATTTCGAATCCACGAAGAAAGTCATCAAAGTGAGGAAGTGGGACTAGAAAGTATTGATTATTATCGCTAGTAAGGTCGTACGAGCACAATACCGCCTCGTAAGCTTCTCGAGTCCGACAATGAGTCGGTGACATGTCCCGTGGCAGTAGGGATAATCGACGAGGGGGCGTAGTCAGGTTGAATGGGGACAGGCATGAAGGAAAGGAAACAGTACAGCACATACCTACACCGCACGAGCGTGGTTGCTGCGCGCCTTCACGTAAGATCACGGGGGCTGCAACAAGGAATCGGCACCACAACCTCCGAACAGCCAATCAGATATCAAGATTGTAAAAAAAATTAGATTTTACTAGCAGGTAAGTACAGCATCATTATAATATCCATATGGCTTTAGTTTCGTGAAATACTATCCCTTTATTTGGGTTCTTCGACCGACTTGGGGAAGTGGAAAATATTGCGAGGATCCACTCGCTTCTTGATTGACTCCAAACGAGCGTAGTGGCTGCCGTAGTACAGCGATTGCCCTGCAATG
>CEMS01898579.1:6617-18138 GCA_900068915.1 Megacollybia platyphylla | reverse complement strand
TCGGACTGATTACTCTTGTTTCGGGACCGACGCTTGTCGAATTAATTTCACCAAGTGTTCCGTGCCTATCACCGTATCCAGGTCCACGGAGAGAAATATCGATCTTCAGGTACAAGTGCTCGAGAAAACGGATCAAACCCCCACTCGAGGCACCAGATTGGCGTAGGTGTCCGGTGAATCAGGATCTGGAAGATCAGGTACGACGCCTTAAAACCCATTCAATATTGACAAACTATACGAGTACGAAGAGTCCCTGGTAAAATTCGATATCAACAGTGTACAATAACAGAATATAAAAACTTTTTTTTCGACAAAAGAGTGTAAGGTATGCAACAAAGCAAAGTGGAGAAGACAACGATTAGTATGGTACTTGTTAACGAGCGAACTGCATCAACAATGTCTCCTGGAAAGACGGGATAAAAATGACGAATAAGATACGACACCAGAGCACCAAAGAATCCGTGTATAGATAGGTCTTTACGTTCTCATCCCAAGAGCAACATGCCCGTATCCTCGTACTTGATCCCCTGCTGCTGCTCGAGGAACATAGACTGCTGTTGCTGCATCTGATATTGGGGATCGTGAGGTGAAACGGGAAGGGGAGTAAGTGGCTGATGGACCAGGGGATGTTGGGGAGTGTGATAGCCTAGATGATGTTCCTGAGGTGTTAACACCTGGTGCTGAGGAAAAGCTTGATGAATGGGAGACTGGTGATGCTGGTAATAGCCGTCCATCTGTACTGGGCGGTCCATCATCGAGGTCTGCTGTTGATATGCGGCGAAATAATCCTCTTCCTTCTGCTGCATCGCTTCCGCCTGAGCCCTTCTCATCTGAGCTTGCTGCTGCCGCTGAAGATCTTGTGCGTACTGCAGCGCCTGGGCTTGTTGCTGGTGAAGGGGCGTAGTGGGATGATGGGGTGTGTGTAGGGGAGTAGTCGTGGTCGATGAGTGCGAGTGCCTGAGCACTTGAGACGAGTCCACTTGAGGTGTTTGGGCGTGAAGCCCCTCCACCCAATACTGGACCATCCTCTCCGTCGTTACAGAGCTCCAGGACCGAGAGTCTGCGAGAGTGAGGTCTGGACTCTGTGCCGTAGTCGTACTCGAAGGAGTTGGTGGATTCGATCTTTGAATCATCTGGACCGTTTGGGCCGCCAAAAGGTCGCTTACGTGAGTTGGAAGGGGATGTTGCTGGGGGGGTGACTGATTCGGGGACTGCTGGTGGTGGGTGGAAGGAAAATGGCGAATCATAGTATCCTGCGGGTGACTGTGGTGGGAATTCGTCTCCCAATTCGGTGGAGCGTCCATAGTGGTACGAGGATAATTCCCCGAGTCGAGCGCCCAATCCACCTCCAAATTGGACAGAAGGTTTTGAGAAGAAAGCGGTAGAGGAGGCGGTACCGGTCGATGAGAGCGCGGGTGCCGTTCCTGGACGGAGTCCCGCATTTGAGATTGGTCTGAGGGTTGGAAAGGGAAGTACCCCTGATTGAGTGGACTGTTGCTGCCCGGACGACTGTTCAGATGTTGACTGATGGATGGCGAGGGAAGAGGAGACAACCGAAGCGAGTGGCGGGAGCGATTGGCTCCCACTTGAAGTTGCTGGACGACTTGTACTGGATCCGGTGGTGATCCCGTGGTTGAATTCGGTGGTGACGGGGAGAAAGGACTGGTTGGATTCACGAAAGGACTGGCCGGACTCACGAAAGGAATGACTGGAGTCACGAAAGGAATGACCTGTATCGACATGCCAGGTAGTAATAATGCCAGAATGATCACCTTCATAGCCAGTAGAAGTCCCAGGACGTGGATTAACAGTGTTTTCTTCCTGTTTGATTTCCTCCCGAGGCGCTCGTCGGTTACTTCTCGGCTGGGTAGCCTTGTTTGCAGCGGCCATCGTAGCATGAAGAGAGGTCAAGTCGCGCATCATGCGTTCATTCTGCTCCTGCTTGTCGGCATGCACGGTTTGAGCATGTTGGCGTAAGTTGTCCAACCTTGAAAATTGCTTGCTGCAGTGACAAGTGAAGGGCCGTTCACCGGTATGTTTTCTACCGCAGAAATGAGACAAGCTATGGTTTAAGTATGGAATCCAGGTACCTGATGTGACGAGCAAGATGCTCGCTTCTGCTGAAGACCATTCGACACTCGCCGTACCCTCTGCATTGGAAAGTCTTTGCAGGCGTTGGCCGATATCGCCGAGTGTTGGGCATGTTTGGCGCTACTGCTGGTGCGACGAGAGTGGCCATATTATCGTTGCTCGTCGCTGGATTAACTGTTTCTCTACTGTATGTGTCAGGGGCCTCAATGGGCATTGACATGGCCTAGATGA
This sequence comes from Megacollybia platyphylla, assembly GCA_900068915.1. Taxonomy (NCBI): domain Eukaryota; kingdom Fungi; phylum Basidiomycota; class Agaricomycetes; order Agaricales; family Porotheleaceae; genus Megacollybia; species Megacollybia platyphylla. Next base: position 15,816 of record CEMS01898579.1, on the reverse strand, counting down.
AAATGCTACCCCTTTTATGGTCTGTGCCTGAACCACGTTAAGTATCCCCATTTAGGGAATTCAATCTCCGCCCTTAGCCGGACCCCCTTATCGCCCAAACTTATAGACTCATCAATCTGTCTATCATCCTGTCGATGTATCCCGCCAATCACAAAAAGAGAAACCAAGTTTATTGCAGCGGTACTTTGCTTCGAGGACTGCCTCGATTCCGCTTTCTTCGCTTGACAGTTTGCTGAACAGTAAATGAAGTGCTTCCGGGCTGCTCGTCGTTGTTGATTTCTTTCCTTATTGTACTACTTGCTCTCATGTATAGCACTCTGTGTGGACTCGCATTCTTGCTCCTGTTCCTCGCTTCGCGACCGAAGGTTCGCGGAACATATCGTCTCCGAACACTGGTCATTCCTGCTGCCAGTAGTGCCAAGCTACTCTGCACTGCTTCATGCATGACCGGTTGGCTCGGCCCAGACGCAAACAATTATATCCTCCGTGGTTTAGTGCGACGCCATTTATCCGAGATGGATGGTCTCCTGCGCTGCGGCATTCGACCCTCTACATAATTTCAAAGTGCATAATTATTGTGCCTAATCAGGCAACACCTTCCCAATCAATTCGACTACAAGTCGCCCCGTAAATCCCACGTCCGCATGATGTTTTCTCTCCATCAACGCAAAAAGTTTTCATCCTTCTTGTTCTCTATATTTGACTTCATGGTCGACAGTCTTCTGGACGTCCAAAAGGATGATCATCCCAATCGTGCAAGTCAGTGGCAGGTACTTTGTCGATGTTGCTCAGAACGATCAAGTGTTTCAATGCTCTGCTAACCCAACTCGGCAACTCGGTGGCGTCGGCCCAGACACAAACTAGTCGACGGTCCCCGGTGAAAAGAACGGGATCATCCAGGTCTTTTGACACCGGCGCCCAAATCCTGAATCTGCAGGGTTTCATTTAATTTGATCCGTAAAGATTGACAGGCACAGTCATATCTCTATTTTTTTAGAACACCGTCAGTAAATTGCACATCCTCAAAAACTGCTCGCCAGTCTGATGTGGTACCTTGCCTTTTCTTTCATCTGCTTCCTGACAGGATGTGTTGGTCTTCCATTGATGTCCCAAGTATGAAATATCTGCACGTTTCTTACGAAGCCTAAGAAGATCTGTCCACTAATGCCCGGCCCCGGATCAGCACCCTTCTGTCAAACCACCCAACGAATTTGACATGTGAAGACAATACATGCTTTGTTTTCAGCTGAGACCAAAGAAATCCTTCCTAGTCCAGCCCTCCCGGAATCCGGCTGAACGTACTTCAGTCAAGACATCCACCGGAACGACTATGTCAGATGCCGCATAATAGAAACGGAAGAAAGCCGGCATTCCTANNNATTCCTACCACTCATTATTATGCATCGATGATCGCTCGCCGCTCACCGATGTACCCAAGACACATCAATTTTCCCAGAAGATTGCCTTCACCTGACGAGCCGATGCCAGTCTTTTGGAACAAAGATCGGCAAAGACCTTCCGATCTAAGCACGGCCACGGGACTTCACACAAATACAAAGTTTGGGACATGAGAAGAAGATGTCGTGCCCACGGCTCGCAGCTCATTAGAAAAACAAAACGAGACATTGCAACCTCGCTTGCACCACCTTCGGTCTCCAAGGATAACAAATTGGATTGTCATGATCTGCCACTCGCATCTGGCCACTTCCAGACGCAGCTGATCAGTCAAACAGGAAGCGTCCGTCATGGAGGCTATAAAGACAAATCTGTCCAACTAGACTGGGTGGAGATATCGAGAGAACATGACAGCTCGCATCATCATCATCATCCAAACATTCCGAGGAGCACGGTGCACGGCTTCCTTTCTGGAATCCCAGCAGTCTTCCCAGGTTCGCTACTCTCCAGCTAGAACTAAGGCATAGGCCTTAGTGAGAACAAGAACCGTCTACGAGCGGAGCGGAGAAATCCAAAAGATAGCACCGGCCACGTCGAACTAATGCTGCCGCGAACTTCAATAGCTTTGATTCATGGACAATCGTAGCTTCAACTGTTATCCGTCTACGCAATGAGATACTCACTACGCATCCATTCTGGTTGGGAAAGCTTGGTACTGCCAAGAAAGACAGCATTCCAGAATTCATAGGTAAAATGGGACATTTATCCCACGAGTTCAGTCCAGACCAAATCTAGTCATAGAGCATCTATAGACATTCGGAACTACCAAGGCGAACGTAAACTGGGAGTGCCCAGGCTACCGCCTTCCTGAAGCTAGACAAAAATTCAGCACCCAGAGTCGTTCTGGAAGAACATACTCACTACATGTGATATCTGCCGATGTACCACCGTCAAATCTGTTCAAAGTTTAAGAGATCCCTCGTCAGAAGAACGGATCTTACAGTCAACATAAGACATGGTACCGTTGTTCTGATCCTCAACTAGCATGTCGCTAAATTCGATCTCGCTGCCATCAATATTTTGACGAGCGATGAACATCTTGAGCGCTCTACCTCCTCTCGTCAACTCTCTGTTGACAAGTATATTGCGCACTTGTGTGGAGAGCCTCGTTTCGAGTACCGGTAACCGGGACTAGACGTATATTTAGTAAACATTTTTCCCAACTGAGACCGGAACGTGCCATGTTCACATCTATACTCCTAATATCTTCAACTCCGAATAGGTCAAGAAGAACCTGTGGCGAGACGCTGGCACCGATCCAGAAGATGACAAATTCCTCGTTGTCTACACAAAAGGTCAGCTCAAAATAACCCAATAATAAGAAAAGATGGGGCTAACCCATCAGATACACTCCATGAGCTTCCATGAAAGTATAACTGTTCCTCATCAGCGATGGCATGATGACTTTCCCCGTCTCGTCAGCAAGCGCAATCCAGTCGTTCAGATCGTGCAGGGCAAGCATTTGGGGGTACAAATGCTGGATCAAGCTTCGCACACTCATAGCGAGCATTCGATGCGCATAGTAATTTCGTACATCCGATGACACCTGCCGAGCTGCGAGGGACGATTAGAAAATTGGAGCAAGTTAGTTACTCACCTTTAATGGGTTTAGATTTGAGAATTGACAGCGTGTAGATAGGCAAAGACTTGAAGGCCTCAGGAATAATTAGCTGGGAGCGCTCATTAGTCAGATTTACAAAGCAAACAAAGGGCCGACTTGGGAGGGACGGGTAGCGGCTGCACATTTGTTGCGATATCCCAACAAGACAGCGGAGCAATTTTCTGTCAAGTCTTCTCTGATCATCGACATCTTTGTGGAAGAGATGAGAGAGATCGCTATTGGGCTTGCGTGAGATAAGCGGAGTAGAGATGGATGGGTCTACCTTGACGTGCGAGATGATGCACCACAGTGTCCATGTCTGCATACTGAAAAACGTTGCCAGCCATCTCGACACTCTGCAGGGCCAAATTACATGTCCTCACTCGCCTTTCTCCTGCGACTGTTGTATACAGCACTGCAGACTGTACATGAACATATTCTCGAGCGCTCAGAGTCCCTGCATGCTCCAGTGTCACCGAGAATGCTTTATCGGCATCGAGAATGCCAAAAGCTAGATCGGTGTTGGATTGCTCAAAGAAATTGCCAAGATGCTTGGTGATTTTAAGACCTGCACTCCGATGAGCATCCTTAGGATGTGCAACGAGACTTCGAACCTTTGGAGCAACGCACACGGACTGTGCAATTATAACCTTGCATCCGTTTGGTCAAGCGTTGCAATTGTGACAGCATGATATGACCGTCCCGTTCAGGATGGAATTTAGGGTGATAAAACATTTCACCACCAGTCAGTGACGAGACAACGCCTATGGACACATGAGAGGACAAGATACTAGCAAATCGAGGTACTGACCTATCGAACCAATGTCAATATACTTGTTCATTCCGAGAAACAAGTTGACGCCAACACCAGACTCCGCACAATGTTCGCCGAGGGTCATCCAAGTACCTTCACGAGGCTTGTAGAGAGTCTTTTCTTTATCAGAGTCATAGAGCTCGACTTCGTTAGGTTGGCCGTGCAAAGCGCCGGGACCAATGGTTGACATCGTACTTTGGAACACGACTACTTGGCCACCGCGTCCCGCCTGAGTTGAGCAGGTTGGATTTTACTAGTTGTAGGTGAAAAAAGTGACTTACTCACTAGGCATGCCTGACAAGCTGCTATTACTGAACCGAGTGCGGCTTCGATTAATAAATTCTTGGCAAATCGTTCAGGAAGCGAGGCGAGCAGACGTTCTACTTCAGCTCTACGGAGAATCAGCATAACTCGGAGCCACCGCTGCAGCTTTACCGTCGCTCTGTTGGATTGACAAACAGCCCAGTCCTGAGGGGCACAAATACCTCTTCTACATCTGCCACGACTAACATCGGAATTTGGTCCGACTGTATAAGTTAGAAGTAGTCCAAAGCGGTAGGATGTAATGGACGAACGGAAAAGTTGTAAAAATGCAATGTAGAATCAAAGGTTATGATCGCAAGCTCGCTTGCTGGTGCAAAACAGGGTGAATTTCCACCGTTTTCATCTCCATACAACATGGTTCGTATTGACGAACACGCGCTGGCCAAGAACCCGCTCTGTATTGCTTCGTGCGAGACATCGAGAGCAAAGATATAATTCATGGGAAGAGGTTCTCTCGGTCCCGAAGGGGGCACCTCTATAGGTACAAAGTCAGGGATGAGATGTTGCGGAGGATTCGAGGCCCAGTAGGCTTTTGGCACAACAAAGTCGACAGTTCCATGGCATAGTTCCGGTCGCTGCAGCTGATCGAGACGCATACCATTCATGTCCAAATTACAAAAGTAGTCGGATGTCACTAAAACAGCTCAGACGACTCTGGGAAGGACAAGATCTGTACCTTGTGTTTCATGAGAACATAGATTACACTTCCATTTATTCCCTCCAGATACCCAAACAGCCCAGGGACTGATATATGCACGACATTTTTCACAGCGAGGGGGTCCATTTTCACCAGTCTGCACGACGACAACAGGTTCTTCTTGAGGATCGAGCTCCGCTAATGGCTGAAAGACAGCACACATTGGGACGTTACACTCGGACGCAAGTCTAGATGTTGTAGGAACAGCCCAAGTAGACATACGGACGAATTTGGGTGAAGAATTGCCTAAACGAATCATTTTAAGGAGTTGAAGGATAAGACCGGAATCAAACCTTGATCAATAGCAACATAACTTGAGGTTGATAGAGGAACATGCTTTCCAGAAAGGGTTTGATACGCCTTGTCTTCCCATTGCTGTCTGTCAGCCTCAATTGCGTGAATTGGAGAGGGAATTTGGCTTGATTCGATGCGTGGCTTGAGGCCTTGGCGGATTTGGCAAGTTGGATAGGAAGCGGTGGCAGCACTTACCAGAATAACTTATACCTGCACTGTGCGGAGGCTGGGGAATGTGATTCGAATGTGGAAACATCTACGCGTACAGAAAGCGCGAAAAGACTTGATATGATATTCAAAGATTAGAGATCTGTGGTGATAGTTATTAGCAAGAATCAGCACAGAATGCAAGACGATGGCAGACCATGAAGTAATGCGGTTGCGTGGTTAGGAGCACATGACCTGTTCTTATTAGGTTGATCTAATTTTAAACTTGGATCCGCGTTGAACTCATTTGTTGACGATGGTAAGGTGTCTCCAACTCCTCCTCGCAAACTGAACTCTTGCAGGACATTGATGAGCCCTTTACCGGGCCATCTCGACCATACGAATCCTATTTTGACACTTCAGAATCAAATTTTGCATGGCGAAGTCCGCGCCCTCGAGAAATCGAAGAGCGACGGGCAATTCTAAACGACGTTCTGTTGTTTGATATACTGCTAACGCTGGGTGGCATTAGAGAACCAGACACGCTGTATCCTCCGTCCGACGTGGAAGCCCTCAAACGACTGTTGGACGCGATCGAAACTTCGCAGTACGATGTCCTCAAGAAGAACTGCCTTGTCTATTTTCTCCTCAAATGGCACGAGGATGGCAGAGAAGTTGCGTTTCAGCAAGAACGCTCCATTTTGCCCCAATTTTCGGCCCTTGCAGATGCCTACTGGCATCTTGACGCGGGTGTAAACATCGCAGTACGGCGTCGTTTCTCATTATTGAGACATAACTGAGCTCAAACACACAGAGGGCGGTCTCTATTCTCTCTGATTCACGTCTGAACAGAGACTATCCTTCAAAGATCATGCAGGCAATCTCGCATTCACCCAACTCCTCTCCCCTTATACTCACTTACGTTCGCACTGCAAAGCCACTACTCGTCGAGCCAGACGATATTGAGTTGTATACCTTCGCCCTTCTCGACGCCAGCCTTCTCGAGGCATGGCAGTTCCAGCGCTCATTCGCGGAAACAGACCCTACGCGTCAAAGACTGCTCAAAAAAATCTTTGACTGGTGTGTCACTCGTAAGTCATTTCAAAACAACCCCGCCTGACTTATTCAAACGACCAATGTCAGCATCACCCCGTACAGCCGAGCTCACTCAAATCCTCGCACTCCCAATGTCTCATTTCGAACAAAGCACACTTCATTCTCACGTGATCCTCTCTCCTTCCGAATCTCAATCGACTCCACCTACTGGTCTCGCAGTCCTCCAAAATCTCATATGCGTCCGTCTTATTCAAGCCGGGAGATACGCGGAAGCCATCAAAATGGACAGACTGATCTCTTCCCAAACTACCTCCCAGAACTCTGGAGATGGATTTGGGAGAAGTCAGATGATGCAGGACCTATATTCTGCTTTGTCCCATACTGAGCGTACATTGCTCGACTTGGAGTTAGAGCAAAGCGATAACGCGAACATCGGTTCACCCATGTCGCAAAGTTGGGTAGACATCCGTACCTCCCCTCCCAGAGCAAAACCTAAAACGCACTCGAAGCCGCAAGCAGATGGCATATCCACCCCGATATATACGCCTTTAAAAAGCTCGAGGGGGATTTTACGATTTGGTGGTGCGTCTTCTCAGCAGACGCCGCAGGATCCAGTCGCTGCGTTATACAAAGCAACGACAGCGACGGACATCCAACCTTCCTCCTCATCAATACCTATTCTCCCTTTGTCTAGCTCCGTCAATCGTCCGGCACCAAGAAAGTCAAACCCCCTGACTGTAGGCTCCTCGACACCTATAAGATCTTCCTTGGTTTCAAGTAGTGCAAGGGGTTCACCGTTCCTAGCTTTTGACTCTGCGTCAAAAAGATCAAATGCGTTTTACCAGCCTGCGTCATCTAATACGCAAAATAAGACACGTTTATTCTCCAATGGCACTGCTACAACACAGCTGAGCGGCGGAACGGACGGCGACAGCTTTGAGCATATTGCCCCAGAAGAGACTACTACCTCATTCGACTACTCTCTCTTTAGTGGTTCGCGACCCACAAATGAGAACACCTCTATTGCATCAGTGACTATACCATTGGATAGCTCAGCAAGAGCAGCACCTCCAGGCGCTTTTGACCATGACGCAGACGACGAAGACGACGATTCCCGTCACGTCGAGCAAGACGCCCCAGCCCGTCATACTCGTTCACATCGTGTTTCAAACGTCAAGTCTCCTCTTGCACGTAAGACGCGTTCGACAAAATCGACGACAAAAACCAAAGAAGTCGAGTCATCAGAGTCTGGTTCACGACCCAGTATACCTGGCTCTTGGGACAGAATCTCTGACTCTGAAGATGTCGCCGCTGAGGAGGAAGGTGATAGCGTTGCGCCGTTACCAGCGAGTGCACCTCCTACACGTGCGAAGCGAGGTCGGGCTTCTGTTGCCTCATCCGAGACTGATGATGGACTGGAAGAAGGGAAGAGGAGACGCTCAACAAGGCTTTCAACTGCATCAGGAGAGATCTCCAGCACAGGGAGGAAAACAAAAACAAAGGATAAGGAAGGCAAGGACTCCGGTACCAAGGATGGGAAGAGCAAGAAAACGAGTAGCAGAAAGAAGCGATAGCTTACTTTCTCAGGCTAGTACATCGATCTTTATGATTGCTGTCGCATACAATGTTCGAGAATGGGAAAAGGACAGATACTCTCTCAAAACTAAATCATAGAAATCTACTTCCAGCAACCAAACCCAATCGATTTTTGTCATCAGCCGTCCTAGTATCCTCCATTTCCGTTCACCTAGTATCAGTTGAAGACAGTCAACTGTGGTCTGCAATACAACATACCTTGTCTTTCAGCTGCGACAGGAACTGCTGATAACTCGGCAGAACATCCGCACGATCTTGGGTAAGAGCACTGAGCGCCCAAAGCCTCAATGGAGGCTCCCCATCTTCCTTGACGATGTACAAATGTGGATAATACACCCCGCGACGTGTCTCGCGTGTTTTCTGAATGACAGCGTTGACTCGTTGGGAGAAGGGGTTATCCAAGATCGGGAGGGTCGCCTTCAAGAAACGTCAACAGCGGATATAGTGAAAGATGTGATGCGTACCTTTCCACCACGGAGAGTATCGTAATTCGGGAGGTTGAACACGTCCATAACGAGTTGGGGTACCGCATCTCGTCCAACCCAAAGGAAGATGGTCTGACCATCCTCAATCAAGTGCAAACCGTGTCGCTCCAGTCGCTCTGAGGTGAGAGGTAAAGGAGGTGGCATGATGACACCATCGGGTCCGATAGTTCCTGCCTTTATTGAACAGATTAGCGCGCAGCATTGCAATACACATGGCATCTACCTCAGGAGGCATATTGTGTAACGAATAGAACGAAGGATGGATGTAGGGAATGAGCAATTGTGATGGCAAAGACGTCAACAAAGCCTGGGAGTAAGCGCGAATATCCGGCGGAATCTGTGCACTCTGACGAATGCCAACCTGGAAACAACTCAATCCGAATTCGAAGCAAAAGCTTGGACTCACATTCTTCAACAAGCCTAGAACCAACAATGGCAGCATCTTCATGTTCTCCGAAATGGCCAACTGAGCACTTGCACCCGCTCCAGCAGCAGTCATGCTTCCTTTATACGTTGTCAAAATCTCGGCCATCTGCTTAAAAAGCATATCCCTTGCATCCTCCAACTTGTGTGTCAACGAACGCTCAACGGCCTTGTTGGCAAGAAAAGTTGTAATTGCAACCTGGTCTGCAGAGGCAAACACTTCTGACAGGTTGCTTGTTGTCGGAAGTGCCAAAGTGATGACCCGAATACGACGTTCACCATAGCAGGTGGTATGAAGGAGGGCGGTC
>CEMS01898561.1:23864-44584 GCA_900068915.1 Megacollybia platyphylla | reverse complement strand
TCCTCCCCCACCTCCGCCCCCACCTGGCTTGGCATCTCACTCAAGTTCAGCTCCCGGTTCAGCCCGCGCGTCAATGCTTCTCGGTGGCAATCTCAATATTCTTCTTGCCCCTAGGAAAGACCTCCCCATCACACCCAGCATAAAGATGAAGCAGCTGCAGTGGGACAAGTTACCACAGCAACAAGTTTCGAAAACGTTCTGGAGTGACGAAAAGCCGCAGCAAGAACAAGAAATGCTTCACAAGTTGCAAAATGTCGGCATGCTCTTAGAGATGGAGGAGGACTTCAAGGTCAAGGTTATCAACTTCATCAGTAAGTTCATTTCCAACAAAAACGACTCTCTGATATCGTTGAAGAGCGTGAGAAGAAGGCTGAGCTCAAGAGTGTCCTCGACACGGAGACAAAGAAACGAGTTGGTGAGCGCTATTCCCTCAACGGATGTCCCTTTTATTGACTTGCAACTTTGAGAAATACTCATCCAAGGAGCCAAGAAGTTGCAACCCGAAGAGATCGCCCTCAGAATCCAGCAGTTTGATCAAGATTTGTGTACTCAGCTCTTCCTCAGCGAGCTCAAACGGGTATTGCCATCACCGGAGCAGGTCGGAAAGTTGAACGTTTACCGCAACGCTGATCCATCAGAGCTTGTGGAATTACATCCTTCTGACCGTCTCATGGTCAGACTCATCCAGATCGATCGATTAGGTCCTCGGATAGATGGTATGCTGTACAAGTGTACCTTTGAGGAACAGTGGTCGTTGCTAGACGACGGGGCACGCAAACTTTCTGAAGCAGGCGAAGCTCTTCTGAATGCCAGAAAATTCAAGGAGCTACTGAATGTGGGTCCACATCTACCCCAGAAATCCTTCTTGATCTCTGCAGCTTATTCTCTTGATTGGTAATTACATGAACAGCACTGGCATCAAAGGAGGTGCGTTTGGTTTCAGGATCAGTAGCATCAACAAGGTTTGTCCAAGGCTCCTCAACTCTTTTGCACTGACGACGCCCGTAGCTGGTAGACACCAAGTCCATCAACAACACAACATTATTGCATTTCCTTGAGCGTACAGTCGGCAAGCAGTTTCCTGACATGGAAGGTTTCCTGGATGAGCTCGCTAAGCCTGCAGAGGCTTACAGAGGTATGAAAAGTCGAAATATCGGAAACCAATAGCTAACTAGATGGCTAGTGAATCTGCAAGAACTGCGCAAAGGTCTTACCGAGCTTCGGGAAGGTCTCAAGCGTATTCGAGATGAACTAACTGAACACTTCTCTGACTTGAACTCGGACGAGAAGTACGCGAAGAAAATGGTTAACTTCGTCAAAACGGCCAACGTTCAGCTTGAGGATCTCACCGACGATGTCAACAATGCCGACACTACCTTCACTGAAGTTGTCGGATACTACGGAGAAGAAGAAAGGTTGACTTCCGCCGAATTCTATGGCATTTTTAAAACGTTTGTGACTTCATATCGGGTTAGTTCTCTGTTTCTGCGTCTACAGCAATCCTGACAAAAAGTCTCAGAAATGCAAGGCAGACAACACGACATTCGCAGAGGAGCGCATGGCAATGGAGAAACGCAAACAGCATGCCGATGAACTGAGGGCTGCTCGGGAGAAGGCTGCTGAGGCCATATCAACCGAGGATGCTGATGTTTTGGACAGTCTCCTAGAAAAACTACGGAATGGTGACGCCATCGGCACTCGCAAAGCGAGAAGAAACAAACCTCCAGCTGTCAATTCAGCGCCACTGAATCTCGAAGCTTCTATGCCAGAAGGTAGTACAGCCGTCACTGCTCTGAACATGCTAGCGCAGTTGCAATCAGATGGTTTCGTGACACCTACTTCTCCTACTGAGCGTGAACGGACGGCCCAGAGAAGGAGACGAATACGCGACCCCTCTAACAGCGACCCTTTCAACAGCGAGTCTTTGCCAGTATCACCTATTTCAAACGAAGGGGGAACATTGTTAGACTCATGACTATTTTACAATTCTTACTGATTTATCCGTATTTCCATCACATTGCTTTCACACTACTTGCATCGGATCATGTACGTATGACATTCTGCATTAAGTATTGTTTCATCTATGGCCAATTACATACATACACTACTTAAGGATATGCGGCTGTAGTCTAGTAATATCATAAGGCAGAAGGCAGATAGAAGCTATCATTCTGCAGCATTATATCTGCTCCTTGCACGGATGGTAGCACCATATTTCCAAAACAGAAACGGCCTACGAAGGTATCCGTTACATATTTACTGATAAAAGTCATGGAAGAGACGTACGCTGGACAACCGAGTACAACGGCAACAGCCGCCAACACTGTATTGCCTCTGCCATAACCTAGAGAATTATACCTATCATATAATTCAAGTTAGAATACAGTAGATGACAAGGACCACGTACATTGCAGGTGCGAAAAGGGGAAAACCAAACCCTGCAAAACTCCGCAAACAACCGACGGCCGCAAGGGCACTGGCACCATAAAGCGTGAAGGAATCAATCACATACATCTGCATTGATTGGAAGCAAAGGATCATCGACCCACCAACTAGGGCGATTCCGACGTCAGTTGCAACCCAGTATGCGTGAGTGCGATGGACTTGAGCGGACCAGCCGGCTAGGAGTAGGCCGACTGGGAGAAAGATAGACCCTGGTATCATCGTTGCTGCAGATGCGAATGATTACCGGCAAGTGCCGAGAAGAAGGAAGGACGTACGGACGCGATATTCGGGAACGCCAACACCACCGTTTTTTCTTTTGAAGTAGACATAGATTTTATCTATAAAATGGGCGTTGAGTTGGGAAGCACCTGTAACACCTATTCCCAGAGCAAGGTAGTTCAGTCCCGCAATTCCCGTGGATTCGTGGTAGACTTGAGAGAAAATCGATGGAATTGTCGTGAGGAATACTGTGAACTCGTTAGCACGATGATGTGATGCTGGGGAGATAGCTCACAGTAGAAAATGCCGTAGACAAAAGCCATGTATACACCTATCACTTGGACAATGGGCTCTCTTGCAAAAAGAGCAAAGGGTCTGACCAGGGCCTTTAATAATATGGATCGCCAGCTGGAATAACATTAATTGACGTGCAACATTGCTTAGGAAGAAGCGTACTGGCGATCCTCGGAATCGAAGATGGTGCGCACTTCCTTCTGGTTCTTCTCCAAATCCAGGGACTTTCGGATTCGAGCGGCCTTGTTCTCGAGAAGAAGAGGTGCATAACCTGTAATTGACAGTGAGAATATTGATATGGAATTAACATTAACTTACTCTCCTGTAGGAAGAACAAACCAGCTAACTGAACCGCCATTGTTACAATGGAAGTCGACCAGAATACCCATCTCCAGGTCGACTTTTCTGCGATCCTGGCAAAGTCGAGTTCTATACACTGTAAAAAAGACAAGAAAAAACTTACCAGGCTCCACAGAGAGGAGCAAGGGCTGGTCCTAGTAATGGTGCTAAGGAATATATTGCTATAGCTTTGCCTCTTTGATCTGCGGTCCATATGTCTCCTAGAACACCTCCGCCAATGGCTAGAGGAGCACTACCGCCAAGACCTGCGAGAAATCTGAATACGATGAGCTGGGTAGTATCTTGGGCGAAAGCACAGGCAAGGTTCCAAACTTTGACGACATGAGCAAGCCAACTTGCATTAGAAAGAATACATACCAAAGTAAAACAAATTGGAAGCCTGCAGAACTCGTGTTCTGCCATAAATCTCACTGAGCGGCCCAATGAAGAGCGGCCCTACAGCTATAGAGGTCGTCGTCGGTTATCAGAAACCAGTATGAGTGCGCCACCCACCGTATGCCAATACAAAAATGGAGGTTGTCATTGCGATAACAACATCGTTCGTAATGCCAAACTCTTGCGCAACTGCTTCGCTCGCCGGAGCAATCATTGAACTGGAGACCGGACTGATCAACGTGAACATCGACACAATGATTGTCGATGCCCATTTTTTCCTGTAGCTCCAATTTTTCGGATTCTGTGGGTCGTCTGGACCGTCCCAGTTGACGATTAATATCTTCTCGTCAGGCATTGGCAGTGTTCGTGAATCGGAAGATTTGCGAATTACATCATCGTTACTATCCGGGCCGGATTTTTCGTTGGGGACATTAGTGCTGGACGAAGGCATGATGGGTGAATATTTGAATGAAGACGTGCGAGCACACGAATTTATAGGCGGATGGTTTCCGTTGCATAAGTCATGAGCCGGAAGAATATGTACATAAATAGCCGATCAGATCCGAACTATACTTGACCCGGCAACATCTTTTCTTGGTCACTGTATCTCATCCCATGACGTTATATCGACTTCGTGCGCGAACAGTAGCACCATACTTCCAAAAGAGAAACGGTCTATCAAAACGTTAATCACTACTGGTAAAGACGAAGAGACATACGCCGGGCATCCAAGCACAACGGCAACGGCTGCTAGCACTGTATTCCCTTTGCCATACCCCAAAGATTCATACCTATCAACCGCCATGTCAGTGACGTTGGAAGGAAAATTGCTTACATCGTAGGCGCGAAAAGTGGAAAACCAAACCCCGCAAGACTCCGCAAACAGCTTACGGCGGCAAGGGCACTGGCACCATATAGAGGATAAGAATCAATCACGTATGTCTGCATGGCTTGGAAACATAGAAACATGGAGACACCGACTACAGCGATTCCGACATCAGTTGCGATCCAATATGCATGAGTGCGATGGACTTGGGCAGACCAACCGGTGAGTAAGAGGCCCACGGGCAGGAAGATAGACCCTGGTACCATTGTTGCTACAGACACCATTCAGAGTCAGCGAGAAAATGAGAAGGAACGGATGTATGGATGCGGAATTCAGGCAGCCCAATACCACTGTTTCGTTTTTTAAAGTACATATAGACTTTATCCATCAAGTGAGCGTTACATTGTGTAGCGCAAGTCACCCCTATTGCCAGAGCGATATAGTTCAATCCGGCTATTCCTGTCGATTCATGGTAAACTTGAGAGAACATCGAAGCAATCGTCGTGAGGAACACTGTCGAGTTGTTAGCACAACGAGATTAAAAAAAATGACCCACAATAGAATATGCCATAGATGAAAGCCATATATAAGCCTATCACTTGGATAATAGGTTCTCGAGCAAAAAGAGCAAAAGGCCTAACCAGAGCTTTAGATAAGATAGATCGCCAGCTAATAGGGCGTTATATATACGGTCAAAATAAATAGGTATAGTCGTACTGGCGATCTTGGGAAATGAATATGGTGCGTATTTCCTTCTTGTTCTTCTCAACATCCGTAGTTTTCCGAATATGAGTGGCCTTCTTTTCGAGGATAAGAGGTGCATAACCTGAGGTTGATGACGGTGATTTTGAAAATCGAGTGTCTGATACTCACTTTCTCGCAGGAAGAACAGCCCAGCCAGCTGAATCGTTACTGTGACAATGGAAGTCGACCAGAATACCCATTTCCACGTTGACTTTTCTGCAACCCTACACAACTCAGGCTCGATGTAGGACAAGCAAGACGGCTCACCAGGCTCCACAAAGAGGAGCAACAGCAGCTCCCAGCAATGGAGCTGAAGAATATATCGCTATCGCTTTGCCTCTTTGATCTGCAGTCCAGACGTCTCCTAGAACGGCTCCACCTATCGCTAACGGGGCACTGCCACCTAGACCGGAGAGGAATCTGAAGATGATGAGTTGGGTGGTATTTTGGGCAAAAGCACAGGCAAGGTTCCAGACTGGGAGGCGTGAAATGAGCAACAAAAAGGGATGAGAATCTCACCAAAATAAAACAAGTTCGCTGCTTGCAGGACTCGTGCGCGGCCATAAATTTCACTGAGTGGACCGAGAAAGAGAGGTCCTACGGCTGCAACATGTCACTGGCATGATAGGTAATAAAAGCGTAGAGGCACTTTCCATAAGCCAATACAAAAATCGAGGTGGTCATTGCAATAATCACATTATTCGTGATGCCAAACTGTTGCGCAACTGCTTCGCTTGCCGGAGCAATCATTGAGCTGGAGACAGGCGTGTTCAAAGTAAATAACGAGACGATGATAGTCGAGGTCCATTTTTTCCTGTAACTCCAGTTTTTTGGGTTCTGTGGATCGTTTGGACCGTCCCAATCAATGATTAATACATTCTCAGCGGTTGTTGGAAGGGTTCGTGAGTCTGTAGAATGCTTGGGAGTGGCATCACCGTTATTGTTCGGGTTTAGTTTCGAGTTGGTCTGGCTAGTCATAGAGAAAGGTATTGGAGAGGGAAGAGTCCTAAGAAGAGTCCCTGCATGTGCTGTGTTTTATGTTTTCCGTTGCATAAGTGATGAGCCGCGATGCGAAGATGGTGTAAAGGCCGATTTTGACCGACAGGATAAGTTTCGAAAACAGTCCAGTACTTATTTGACGTAGGGGCTGGTGAATTGGTACAGCAAGCATGTTCATCTCCAACTTTTACAATTGAACCAAGTCTCAGACTACGGATTCGAAGACGTGCAGTCAGGAATGTTCGGCCGATGAATTCATATTGCATGAGCGGCAACAACAAGTCAGTCGCGCATCGCGCATGTGACTAGTCTAACTTTAATTTCATCCCAAAACGGTCATCATGCATATTCCAGCTATCGTCGGTCTTTCCTTACTTTCCTGTGTTATCGCTCAGTCCACCAACACAAATGACACTGGCTTTCAAATTGAAGCCATTGAGGCTCATTTTGAACAATCTGATATAATCCCCTCTCTTCTTACAACTTTCAACCCTGAAGCTCTTCTCACTGTTTCCTTCGACAACGTTGGAGCCATTACTCCTGGCCAATCGCTGAACCAATCTCGTAAGTACCTACGTTGTTCTGCTATTCAATTCAGTTTTCTTCAGAGGTCGCCGTCGTGCCTACTATTGCAGTCACTCCTGCAAATTCATCCGTGTCCCTTACTGGTAATTTTACTATCATGATGGTCGATGCAGATATCGTAGGTGCCAATGATACACGTACGTCCAATCTGGGTGGTTGGACTTGAACTGACACAGATACAGAGGTCAGCCGTCACTGGCTTGTCAACGGTGTCACTATCACTGGTTAGTCTCCAGCTATCTCTGGCATTTCCAATACCTTTCATGTAGGGTCCTCCTTGTCGAACAGCTCAGCTGTTGCCATCACTGCATATCAAGGCCCTGGCCCAGCTCCTGGAAGTGGAAGTCATCGGTACGCCACGTTTACTTTTCCGCAGACATCGTCATCTTTTTCATAGTTATGTTATCCTATTGTACTCCCAACCTCAGACCTTCCAGCCTCCTTCTGATCTCTCGGGACCCGTCCCTGGTGTGAATCAATTCAGCTTAAGTCAGTATGTGCAGGACAGCCGTCTGGGAAGTGTGGTTGCTGTCAGTTTCTCTTTCTTCGACGCTCCTTCAATGACGTTTTACACAGGGAATGTACTTCGACGTTGAGGTAGGAACGGCAACTGTCACTGTTTCTGCAACGTCTGCTGTAGTATCCTCAACCCTTCCGCCCGTCAACACTGGCAGCTCCACCGGTTCAGGAGCTCAGCCCAAGCAAACTGGCAGCGGTAATAGCGGAACAAAAGTTGCCCAAGTCTCATCCCTGCTCCTTGCCCTGATGTTCGGGGCTGTTGTATTGGCATGAACGATTCTTATAATACCCGACATAACAATTCTTGAAGAGTATGTATAAACAAAAATAATGCAAGACTGTTCTTCAGACATTATGCCCCGTATCGGTCCCGGGCCTTCACTGATATCAAACTAGAGTAAAAAGGCAAGAGATCTTACAGCTTGTTGCGCCATCCCGACGTAGTTTGAAAATCCTTCCGCATATTTTTCGAGTTCTTTCCCTTTGCTAGCCCCCAAGCCCGCTCCTTCAGCATAAATAGCCGTTTTGCTGCGATGTTCATAAGTATATCCCAGACTGGGAAAGAGGACTACTAACATAGGATCGACTCGTCCTTCCCCTGATGTACCGAGGCCGGTGCCCTCCTGCCATCCCATCATCTTCAATAGCTTGTTTCCAACATTGTTTTCGTCCTTTCCGGGATTGACTGGAGGCGCGGGTGGAGTTGGAGGTCGCGGAGGACCCTCGGCCTGTCTCTTCTTCCCTTTGCCAACAGGGCCGCTATCCTTCTCAGGAAGTGGCACGTCAGGTTGGTTGAATAATGTTCGCCTTTCCGAAGCACGATCACGGTACTTGCGTTGATCTGTTGGACCGTTTGCAGCTCGTTTTGCCAAAACCTTTTGTCGGGCAACTTCTCGAAGATTGATATCCGTGAGATTTTTCTGTTTGATCCCAAAATTGTGGAGAACGAGCAATTGCAGAACGGTACAAAAAGAAGCAAAAAAGAGGAACGTCAGCCCAGTTACGGAACAGCAGACAAAGACAATATCGGAAGCGAGCCTTATGCAAATCAGATTCCTTATTATGCCGTTTCAATTGGTCCGAGGTCTTGAATTGACGAGAGCACAACAAGCAGCTCATCGCCTTGACGTCCGAAAACTCCAATTCCTCCTCAGTCGACACGTCGGTGGAAGTAGTGCCTGTAGTCACGACAGGTTTCGAGGAATCATCAGTCGAAGCTGATGCCTGCACAAGAATGAAGCCAAATGTAAGAACCAAAGGTTTTGCATCGTAAGAGGCTTAATGCCAAAGGAAAATTCATCACCAGAGTAGAAGTGGATGGCACAGCACCCGTGTTATAAGACAGCTCTTCTTGAACTTGATTCCATTTGCTGATGTTGTTAGCGGTCTGAACAGAAGATTAGTTAACAAAGTATGGAGAGTTGCAGTGCTGTATGTCCAGAAGAGTCTATATACCTTCTTGCTGTTGATTGGAGGAGCTACCCGCTTGGTAGCTGGAACATTAGTTAGTGGACTGACGAAGGGTGATTTAAGGTGTACTGACCTTTGCCGTTCTCTGCATCATCAGCGTCGTCTTCTGCATTTATATTATCTTCTGAAGAGAAGCCTAGGGATATTGGTTTAAGGGCGGTAGCAGCTTGACGAAATTATTTTCGGGGAGAGAAAGTTGATGCAAGGAACGTACCTGCAAGTTTTATAGGGCCTTTGTTGAAGTTCAGCGTGACCGGTTTATCTGAAACTGGCAAAGCTGACGGCGCCGCAGGAGCTGGCACTTTTGGAACAGCGGCCTCTGAAGCGGCAAGTTCAGACGAGTGGTAGAATGCGGCAGACTCACCTTTCTTCTTTTTCTCCTTCTTTTCCTTGACGGGCGCAGCAACGGGTTCGGGCTGTATGGATTTGGCGTCCTTAAACTCGAGAACAGCGATGGTCGAAGCTTCATCCCAATAGCGAACCCATGTTCCTTCGGCTCCACCCAATCCGAAAGACGAAGCAACACATGCTTCATCTCGCATCATAGGGTCGATGTGTTGAAAAGAATCAGGTTGAGCATACGACACAGCGACCGGACGGTCGGAGATGCGGAATCCGGATGGGTGGATCATTATTGACATAGTATTACCGAATGTAACAGCAGCCGACTAGAAACGTCAACATGTTATGACTACCGAATGGGGTGCTTACCGCCATGTCCACAAATTCAACGAATGCAAATCCAAAGCTTGCAAGGGTCACCCTATCTTTGATGAGGATGATCCTTTTCATGCCTATGGCACCTTCTTTTCCAAGTCCGGCAGAGGACTTCATTGCTTGAAGTATAGCTTGTGGACCAGAGAGAGGATCAAGGCCACGAAAAAGAAGAACAGCATGTTGAGAATTTCCAATATCCCGCGTACCGTCATTGAGGTTGCCACGATTAAAACGACCCTTGTCATTAGGTGATGCACTTTGAGAATAGTCAATTTTGACTCGTCTACCATTATGGGGTACACCAGTTTCAAGGGCCTTGTAAAATGCCTGCATGGCGGTGGCACCATGGGATGCTGGAGGCGGCATCTGGATAAACGGAAACAGCGGATCGACAAAAGCACGAGCGTGTTCGGTGGTCGGAAATTGGGCAAAACCAAAACCCTTGGAAGCACCTTTGAATTAAAAAAGGTTAATGGCAATGAGCATAACATAAACCGGGCAAGTGCCTGTTGATCTTTCGCGGATAATTGTGACTGTTTCGATGGCACAGCCGTAGTTTGAGAGATAATTTTGGAGCTGGATTGGAGACGCTTCAGTTACGAATAACAGCGGTCAAGGATATGAGAGTCGACAGACATCGGCCTCGGTAAAGTCTGGGTCCAGACCAAGAAATATGACATGAGGACTAGCCTCTGACGCTTGCAAACGCTTCTTGCTGCCGAAATTTGCATTAGTTCCACTGACTGCTGTTGCAATGGGCGGTAATTTCTGTGCATAGCTGGTTGCATCGTAGTTTTGTGCTTCGTAACCCTAAGGAACGTCAGTCATCTGTATCTTGGTCCTCCTGCTTGTCGGGACAAACTCCGGTGTTGATTTTTCTTCGTTTGTTGTCGCCGTAAAAGTCTTCGTCTTTGGAGTAGGCGTCCTGAGCCCAGCTGTTTGCTTCGGAATTCCAGCTGTCTTTTCCTCTGTCCCACTCGCGGTTCATGATGGTAAAGAGTAAGTTCTGATCAAGTCACATGACACTTTCTCTTTGATTGGATTATGGCTGGAGGTGAGCTTCGTGCGCGAGCTAACGGCCTATTTGACGTTTGGAATAGGTGCTCTAAGGGTATGATAAGTTGTGCATAGCTTTTTTTCAAACCTCTCATCGTCAAGCAGCCCGATCCCGCGATTGAACGCTTCAACCGCCTGGTTGGTCGGTCTATGTATTTGAGGTCTCTCTGACAGCGATTGCAGCGCGAAGAAGCATACCAGCGTTTCCGGTGGACAAGATCCACTGTTAGGACCACTTTAATCGGTGTTGTGCTGATTCCTGCATTGACGTACTACATTGCGACGGACCAAGATGTAGGAGCTTTGCTGCTGCAAGTTTTCGTACTGAGTTGTTTGCTACAGAACAAATGGAACTGGAATGCAAAACGAAAGGGAGAATCGCTTCTGAGGGTTCAATCAACTGAGGCCCAGTAGAAGGTGTATCATATTCTCTTGCAAACTTCAATGGCTACCTTGCATCCTGCTCCGATTATGGTGCTCAACAATGCATGAGCGGGCGCACGTTGCGCTCCATTTTCTACTGCAATATCCAAATGCTCGAGCTCATCGTCTCGGAACTCTTTCACAACGTCTCTTAACAGCGGAACACTTGAGTGGTCTGACGGCAAGCATTCCATTTCCTTCAGCTGACTTGTAAAGTGTAAGCCTTGAGCAAAACTTGAGCTAACCGCTTACTCGTCGTAATGCTCGCCGATGACGGTCTCGACTGCTTCGGTGCATGCCATTGCTGCTTCCTTACCCATCAATGCGGTGACAGCGCCCAGCCCAAAGCCTGCAACCTTTGCCACATCAGAGAGTATAGTGGGCCGTATTCTGTGCTGAATTTGCAATTTGTTCAATACTGCCAAATGTTTCTTTTCTTGTTCCCACATTTCCTAGATAATGAAATGAGACTCGGTCGAAAGTTTTTGGTGCGACAGACTTGAATCAATGGCCCAACCGTCGGATTGCGACCCAAGACATACATTTGCCCTCTGTAGATCCAATTGGCTGCCACTTCTCCAGCCTGGTCGACTCGCAAAGCGCTGTCGAGCATTTCGCGCTGTGCAGCACTCAGCTTCACCGGTGTCGTCCTCACAGAAGCATCCTGCACTCTCAGAGTACCCGTATATGCTTCAGATGCAAGCGTCCGCTTCGTAGAATACAATGCCCGAGCGGGCCACCGCCTGCACAAATAAGACAACGCCATGCTGAGCGCGTGATCGCGCAAACCTTTGTTCAAGTTCAACGTTCACAATGTCTTTTACACCTGCCAGTGCCATCGATTACTCCAAAGAACGCGACTGGCCAGTCAGCCTTGGTACTTGATCTCTTCCACTGCTTACCATCTGATGTTTTCAAGGAATGCTTGACTGGGACTCTACCAACATCGTATTCACAAAGCGGTATGAATGGACGGATCCTAGATTTATTTGACCGACCATTGGCAGGTCTTTGATTGAGTTTCTCAAGTACGACCCTTTGATCTTTGGGCAGAAATGCGTAAACTCCTAGCAGATACACGGGCGTCACAGTAGACACCAATTTTTCCAACATCCAGAAACTTCCGAGTATCTATCTTTGATTATGGCCTCCATTCATTCTAATCGTGCGTCAGAGTACGCGGTTTTGGGCAAGTTCTCTCCTCTTCTGCCCAAACCCGGTGAAGTAGTCTCCCCGGTCCCTACAGCAACCGAGGGTATCACCATATAATCTCTCTCATAATTGTTGATCATCCCCATAGATGATAATTCCTTTGTCCCTTCTCGCCGAGTTCGAGAAGCTCCCGGTGGTTCACACACTGACATCTTCGGAAGCGACTTCCAGGACCAAAAAGATGCGTTGTCGCTCGCCCCACCTAAAGATGAAGATGCAGTCCAGCCTTCCGCCAAGGCAGAGGAGCCCCAAGAAGAACAAGGTATACTGTTCTCGTCCAGTGTGAGACCGTCTAGGCAAGTTGAATTCGTATCTATGTTGTCTGGTTCATGAAATACTGCAGGCGTGTACGCGAGAATCCTGGTGGAAAGGACTCGCTTTCCAACTTCTGGACAGATGAGACAACAAAGGAGGACTTCAGGCCCACTAGGCGGTGCGAAATAAAAACTTTGCCTTGAAGCATCTCACTCTCCTTAGTGTGCGCGAAGGCCCTGGAGGTCAGGATAGTATCTCGAACGTACGTACGACTTTGTTCCGAGTACATTTGCTGAGTTCCTCCGTAGATCTTTTAGGCTGTGTGTTGTAATGAATCTTGGAAATTGCAATTGTTTTATTCTTGTGGTCAGCGGGGTTGAGCATAGTATACATGTATCGATTACACGCGTCTGAATCATAGAAGTAGTTTGGCGTCTATCATCTCCTTCGTAAGGCCCTCAGGCCCGTCCCTGATTTCTATCACTTTGCTGACGTCTGCCTGTTATATCGTTAGAGGCAACAAAGTACAAGACCGACGGGCCAAACCGTAGACTGGAAATCGAGCAATGCGCTTGCATGGAGAGTAAGCAGACCTATTTCGCTTGATATGGGAGCCCAATTGAGAAGGACTAATGGAAAAGAGGTGCGCCCATCCTTGTGATTCAACTCGTAACTGAGAACGACATAGCGTGGACTATTCTCCGGCAGCTCTATCGCGATTTTCAGAGGGTTACAGACTGGGAAGAGCCCAACAGACCCTCTGCCAGGTCTTCAATGCTGATGCTGTCGAACTGCTCGACTTCTTCCATGATCAGCTTTGCCTTGTTGATTTTTATGACGATGGCAGCAGAGCCTGCGTCCCGACGAGCAAATCTGAACTTTCTGAGGCTAGTCTTGATCTCATCTGGGATGTCGACGGTATGGGACTGTTTCAAATTTCACGAGTCAGTCTGAACGAATTATCAGAATGACTGACCATGCTAGAACTTGGAAATCGTTATTACGTGTTGGCCATTTTAAGATATCGACTGTCATCTGCATTACGATGGCCATTTATAGATCGGCAACAAAACCACGGCTCGCCAATGTCGCGTGGTGCTCCCAATTCTCAGCATGGCCTCTCGCAGTCGCAGTCGAACACCAATCTCTGATATAGAGGCCCTTGTTCTTCCAGATGGAACTGTCTCAGATGAAACCGCAGATCTCTTACACGAGTTTGTGCATCCTTCTTATCATCATGAAACTCTCTTCGATGAGCCCACCGTCGCTGGCGATAACGAAATGGAGCTACGTCTCAGTCTTCCATGGTGGAAGAGGCCTTCATCGTTATGGATACTCTGCACTGTGCCGTTCAGGTAGCAGTTTCCGACTATCACATTGGCCCCTGATAACTTTCAAGTGCAATCGTCATGGCCGCGACTATCGCTCCAAAAGTAGAGATATATACCCAACTCGCTTGCCTTGCTCACAAACCCGACATTTTCGAGGACTTGAGCTCTGCTATGCTCGACTCGGTGTCTAAGGAATGTGCCAAGGACCCCGTCGTTGCAGCAGCCGCCTCTAAGCTGATTGCAGGTTCGTAAAATATACCACAGTCCCTGTTTCTGATAAGCCATTACAGTTTTGACAACGACTATGGGAGTTTTGACATGTCTAACCACTGCTTGGTGGGGCTCCGTAGGTTTCTTGCATCTTTTTTTTCAAGGCTAACACCCTCCAGTTCTCTGATCGGCATGGTCGCACAACCGTATTGACTGTGTCTTTGGTCGGCCTTTGCTGTACTGAATTGAATTTCATCTTCGTTACTCGTTATTTCGACCGATTACCTGGCGGATACTGGTTCCTACTCGTTGGTTTCATCATCGAAGGTCTCTTTGGCGGTGAGGTCATTGATGATTACTTCCACATCAACCTCACGAGTGTCAGGGATGACGGCTGGCGCCGCCGCAGTCAACGCATATGTTGCTGACACAGCACCCCCAGGGACAAGGTACGATTTAATTCCGATGCTTTCTGGTCCATCTAAATCCGTACTAAAGATCACGCTCTTTTTCGTTAGTAACAGGCTTGATGGCCATTGGCTTTGCACTTGGTGGAAACTTACGGTTTATCAGTGCGATCCGTTGCTGATGAGCATCTCACAGGGCCGACGTTGGGTGGTCTCCTCATCACTTTTACCAAAAGCGCCATTTCTGTATTCTACCTGGCAGCCGCAACGCATTTTATCTTTGCTGTGTTTGCATGGATAGTCCTACCAGAATCCTTGACTCAGCAACAGATGCTTCAATCTGTGATCAAGTATGAGACTGAAATGCAATCGAATGGGACAAGGGGCCGAGTGAAACGAGTGTTCAGGTTCCTCAGTCCACTAGCCATTTTTATTCCAGAAGTCGCCGATGAAGATACCAATTCTCTGAAAGTAGCCAGGAACTGGAATCTATTGGTTATTATATTGGCTTATGCCTTCACAGTATCAATCATGGTACGAACCATATCATCTCCCTAGCAAATCTGAACGTGCCGTAGGGTTCTTTTCCGTACAAGTTCCAATATGCGGCTGCGACTTTCAGCTGGGGCCCGGATATTGTGAGCCCGCAACTGTACACTTTGTCTCGGCTTATTCTATCTAGATGGGTTATTGGCTGAGTATCATGGGGGCGTCCCGCGCTATCCACTTGACCCTAATTTTGCCATGTAGGTGGCAATACTTTTACCAATCAATGAAAATGTAACACTTTTTAGTGGTTATCTATCTCATCAGATGCTTTTCTAAATCCTTATCCATGTCCGGCTCCACATCTGAACGGGAACCACTAGTTGCCTCTAGACCAGCCAATTCTGCAAATCAGCGCAAGCCAGCCCATTCCCCTGGTTTTGATTTGAATATCGCACGAGTCTCTCTCCTAATCGATGTAGTGGCGTATGCTTTCATGGCGTTTGCTACGCATCCCCTAGCGTTTATCGGCTTTGGAATGATTGGCTCCTTGGGAGCCGGATTCAACCCTGCGATCCATGCGGTTGCACTGGAGTTGTATATTGGACGTCACGGAACAGAATCTGGGAAACTCTTTGGTGCGATGAGTGTTGTGCAAGCTCTCAGGTATGTTCATTTGTTTAGCTGTACATGTCTGACTGTTGGCTAGCTCTCAGATTCTGGGACCAGCGATATATGGCCTAGTGTATATGGAGACAGTTTTCACAATGCCTCGAGCAATATTCTTTCTGAGCACCGCATCCACTGCTATCTCGTTTATTCTCTTACTTTTTGTGCGAATCCCCAAAAGCACTCCTATCGTCCTTGTTACTGCCCCTGATGAAGACATCCGTGCTGGTCACAGTGCCCGAGAGGCAACCTTGGTAGGCAATGAACCTGCCAGGCGGAAAGTACATGCACAACAGATGTTCCCTTGATTCTACTATTTACTGTAATACGTTGTATGCTCTCTCGCTTTTGTAATCAACTATCACGCCATCGATGGCCCGGATACTTGGAACGCTATGAGTAACATCACCTTCCATCCTGGCTCTGTATCGAGGGACGAACGTCATAGTTTGCTCAATCAGAAGGGTGTAACAGTCTGGTTGACAGGACTAAGTGCTAGTGGCAAGGTTAGGCTGCTTTAGGCTGTTCCCCAAGCTCATTTGACCATGTTAGTCGACGATTGCTTGTGCTCTTGAACAACATCTACTCCATCTGCACAAGTTTTGCTATCGTTTGGACGGAGACAATGTTCGACTTGGCTTGAACAAGGACCTGGGCTTTGATGAAAAGTCTAGAAACGAAAACATCAGACGAATGGGAGAGGTAACACTGATGTCTCGCACTGAAAATTGAGACCTTCCTCTTGCAGGTGTCAAAGCTGTTCGCCGACGCGTCCTGTATTTCGATAACGGCGTTCATTTCTCCTTATCGCTCCGATCGCGCCTTTGCTCGTCGGATACACGAAGAAGCGGGTATTCCTTTTGTCGAAGTCTTTGTAGATGCTCCGTTGCATGTTGTTGAGCAGCGCGATCCAAAGGGACTCTATAAGAAAGCTCGTGCCGGAGAAATCAAAGGTGCTGAGTTAGTCGCTGTTGGTTTCACTGATCATTGGACAGAATTCACTGGAATCAGTGCGCCCTACCAAGCGCCTGAACAACCCGAGATACGCATTTCCACAGACACAACTGATGTCACGGAAAGCGTCCGCATAATCGCAGACTATCTCGCACAAAATGGATACATTACTTAGAATTACATTTATTCTTTCTCGACCTTTTGATGCCTCTTCCTCTTCTTCGGTGTGGGCTGGTCAGGATCCGCAGATTTTGCCTGACGATTCGACCGTCTTGCTCGAGTTGGTGGCGGATTCTTGCCCGTCATACGGTCCATAGCAATGCTTGGAGTTTCGTTGCCAATCACAACAGCGTCCGAGTGGCTCCGTCGGCCCTTTGATTTCGTCTCAGTACCTTTGGGTACAAGCTGCACTTCTTTGAAGCAAATTCGAGCCCTCGTGTTGGTCAAGAAATTGAGCGATTTTTTATTTCGCTCATCTAGTCAAGATATGCCATTGAAGAAAGAACAAGTAATCTGCTCACCTTCTGAGAAGAGCAGCTCTGTTCCAAGGAGAGAATTATGCTGTCCTTTGAATATCGTACCAGACAGCTGAAGAAATGGGGTCTCTGTCTCCAAGCCCTTGCCAAATCAGACGCGTTTTTGCAGTCAAGGGCGCTTACAATCAACTTGTAAGATGCTGAGCTCGACAGAAGTGTCGGCTGAACAGCACCCAAGTCAAGAGTAACATATACGACTTCCTCTTCTTCGTATTCTTCATCGTCACCAAACTCGTCGACCTGCACATAGCCCGCAAGGTCTAACATTGCACTCACGTGCCCTCATGTCCGACGATAAAACAGAGTCGTACAGCGTCAATGAAAAATGCCTCTGCTATCACGGACCGCTCATATACGAAGCCAAGGTTCTCAAGACAACCGAATTCACTGAAGAAAACACGCCGACTGGCGTAGTAGGCACCCACTACTTTGTCCATTACAAGGGCTGGAAACAGACGTATGAACTGTCCTACTCGTTCCTCATCGGTTATTAACTCTCCTCGAGTTGGGATGAATGGGTTCCTGAACAAAGGCTGCTCAAGTACAACGAAGCAAATATCAATATCCAGAAAAAACTCCAACAGGAGGCTCAAGCTGTCTCAGCAGGTGCGAATAGCACCAAGGGCTCTAAATGTTGGTTTTTTGTCTATCCTCCTCGTCTACTGAACCGGTGACCAGCAAAGGATGCTACTTCTGCTGCCGCGAGTGGCTCCATCATCGGTACACGAACCGGCGGAAGAAAGGACGGACGAAGTGGAAAGCGAGGACGAGACGAGGTTTGTCCATCCCCCTGAGCTTATTCAGAGCTCAATTGTGTAAAGGATGAAGTGCGGAAACCAGAAATGCGATTGGTAGTCCCAGAACTGCTCAAAGTCATACTAGTCGATGATTGGGAGGCCGTCACAAAAAACTCTCAGGTAGCTTGCTGTCTGCTGTTCATCTTATTGATGGTAACGTTCTGCAGTTGGTGTCCTTGCCACGCTCACCTACCGTTGCCCAATTATTGGACGAATTTGAGGCATATGTCAAAAAGAATGAACCATCGACGTACGTCTCCCCTTTGTAATGACTCTTCCTCGACTTTCCTTCAGATTACGAGAACCGACCTTACTTATCCACACAGTCGTGTCCGGCTTGCGAATATACTTTGACCGATCTCTTGGACAAAATCTGCTTTATCGTTTTGAACGACCACAGTATGCACAAGTCCGCGAGAAGGTAGCACACCCTAACCTTCTCGTTCTTTCTCTGAAATCTTCTAGTACATTACAGGCCAAACAGTAAAAATCGGCTCAGAACCTGAAATGTCTGAAGTCTATGGCGCAGAACATCTCCTCCGTATGTTGGTTACATTGCCACAGATGGTAGCCTCCAGTCAGATGGATGCAGAAAGTATCGCCATTGTAGGAGAATATGTGGCCGAGTTGATGAAGTGGATGGAAAAAGAAAAAGACAGACTTTTTCAAGGTGAATATGATACCGCTAGTAACTCTTATCAGAACCTTTCGAGAGCGTAATTGTATTACTCTATAAACCGTGTATTATTATGCAGGTATCGGGTCTCTTACCTTCTCTTCCTTCTGCTCCGGTGGTGTGGGCATAGCAGGCAAACGTTCTAGCTTGTCCTGCGTCTCCTTCTCTTTCAGAAGCGCCGTCTCCCTTTCGGCTTCCTCTACCAGCCCGTTGAGCTCATCTTGTACATCAAAGTCTGCATCATCTATTCCAAGAGCAACGTCGCCCGAAATCTTGATGTCTTCACCGACTTGTTTAGCATCTGCGTTGGCCTCTGCCAAAGCCTCCATTGTGCGCTCGATGGAGTCGCGTTGGAGAGAAGGATGGGAAAGAATCGTGCGGAGCGTCGTAGTAGAGGATTGGAATGCCGACAGTATCTAGAAAGTTAGCGCGCAACCGAGATGGTGGAGAATGCAGATACCTCGATATCGCCTGCAGCTGCTTCTACGCTGATAAGAGTACCTTCCAAATTGTCCAGCGAGGCCAAGCGCTTGGGTAACAAGGCCTGGAGCTGTTTACGCACACGGAGATAGCTCATTGCCATGTCTTTATGGCTCTGCTGGACTGCAGCAGATGCCTTCCCAGTGCATCTAGTTGGCGCGTGAACATGGTCCCAAAAGGATACAAAGTACTCACTGATCAATCCTCCTCTGTATGCCTTCTACTTGACTGTGCAGCTTCTGGATAGCCGTTTTTAACTCCAAAATACCCACATCGACTGCTGTGATTTTGCGAGCGTCCACAGATGCATCCTTTTCCACAAATTTGATGATCTGCACATTATATCAGAACGGTATGACTTGAAAAACGAGACTTGCATCTTTAGTAACGACAATAACACCCTTGTCGCGTTCCAGATACCTCAGCAGAACTTTGGCGTCGATTTCTGCCATCATGTTCTGTTGAGATCCATCCATACAGGACGCAAAAGCCGTCCGAAAACCATCAAACGTATATAGATTATCTGCAGGAGTAGTGGCATTCTGCTGTTGTGTAATGATTTGTGCAGCAGTGCTCTGAACCAGATTCAAGAGAACATAGTCTCCATGCCATGATTTAGCAGACTGCTTAGAAGATGATGTGGGCAAAAGACCGTCTTCGCCTGCAATTCCCAGCTGCTCGAGGGCCCACCAAAGTGGCTTTCCGACAAGATACGAAGCTATCAGGTATGGTACTGATGTTTGGCTGTGGTATATGGAAGTCTGGGCAGAAATGAATGCAGAAAGGGGAATAAAAGGCGGTGTTGTGCTGGAGGAAGAGCTGGAAAGTTCAGTCTTCAACAGTTAGTCTATGTTTCCGTTATAAAGACACCTACGATCACAGCACCGAGACCGATGGGCTTGCCAGTGCCCTCGACGCGCAGACTGTTCACAAGCGATTGGCCTGCATTCAGAACCAGTTTGCTAGTATTCTGACGCTGCAAACCATCGGAGACAAAGTGTTCTAATGTTTCACGCCACCATTCCACATTTGCATGGAATGACGTTGGGTTTGAATGTTTCTGTCTCGAGAAATCCGAGTAAAGAGACTGAAGCCTGAAATTGCTCGCGGCCGAGAATGTTGGCAACGTTAGCAGAGTCAGTGGCAGCGTTGGACGAGGCGACGAAGTCATAAGTCAGGAATTCACGCTCTCGTGATCATTTTACAAGACTTGTTAGTTATTCTAAATAAATTACTGAGCAGCAGCATTCGCTATAGCATTAATTCTGTCTTTGGACCGCTCCATAGCTGTGCGACCGTGTCAGTGGCTGAAATAGGGAGAACAGAAAGACCGACGGTTGTAGTGGAGCAGTTTTTCAATGAGATCGACATGCGTCAACACCATTCTGCGACAGCAGTACCGTTTGAGTTGAAGCTCGTCCAATGCATCACTGCAGATTTTCATCAGCAGTTCTCGAGCTTTAAAGATGGCTCAAACCCTTCAGAATAATCGTTTGACAACAGATTCAGATAAGCATTCCATTTGTCGCCAATGACCTTTCCACAAGAGAAACATCGTACTGGAATGATCTACCGCAGGATTTCAGGCCAGTTGCTGCAAGTGCTTGGAGCTCATACCATCTTCCAAGTCTGAGTCACGGCCAAACAGGTCAAAACTAGAGAATTTCATTCCAAG
>CEMS01898561.1:0-23828 GCA_900068915.1 Megacollybia platyphylla | reverse complement strand
ACCGTTCAGACTGCATGGGCAGGAACATCATCCTTTTCTGACAAGCTAGACCTCCTACTTGGAACCTCGTTTCTCAGTTCGTAGCTACGAGTACCCCTCTCATCTCCCTCTAACGTATACTCCTCGACACTGGTAGCAGTATCGCGGCCCAAGAGTTTTAGGATCCAGATTGGAATGATTCCGCCTTCGGGTATGACCCATTCTTCAGATAGCTCATAGTTGGAAGGCTCTATACGACCCAAGGAAACTTTCTTGATGGCCCAAGCAGCACCGTTCAAGAACATATAAGAGATGATGCCTGGCAAGACGTTATATACAGTGAGCGCTTTTAAAACAATTGCCTACCAGCAATGACTCCATACGCAATATTATAGGAAAGAGGGATGATTATGATAGTCAAAAAGGCAGGGACTGCATCACCAATGTAATCCCAGTTGATGTCGCGGACGCTAAGAAAAGATAAGATAAAAGGACAAGGCTGAAATCAGCAGAGACATGCTTGCGAATCATGAGGGACCCTACGATGACCAGTGCTCCACCGGTTGCCCATGATGGAATCGAGGCAAAAATAGGTGCAAAGAAGACCGAAACTAGAAAAGCAAGGCCAGCTGTGACAGCCGTCAATCCCGTTTTTCCTCCCTCTGCAAGAATTTGTCACGACTCTTAGACACCATATGAAGATACTTACCGCTAATTCCTGTTGTCGCAAGTTGAGAAAGGGTAGATTTTAGCAGCAACTTGGAAAGACTGACCCGTTGCACTCTTAATAAATGGTTATAATCAAGCAACTATTTTTTTTTTTTCGGTGACTTACTTCAATAAACGCCGTTACAGGACTAGTACCCATCAGAGCACCCATGCTGATCGAAAACGCATCAACGCAGTATGCCTGCAAACTTCTCTGAAAATCAAGTTGATACTTGAAATGAAGTCTATAAATCGATAGTTCACCTCAAAATCAAGTGTGACAGGATCACGCAGTCCTGCAAACTTGGCCATTGAATATAGCGTGCTGTATGCAGATTCGTTATTAATGTTGCTTGTACTGGTGAGATGTGACCAACCCAGTTGTATCTATGAAGGTAGATAAGCATGAGAACGCCGTCAAAGATATCAAAACGAACCCAGGATATCTACGTAGAGGAAGGTGATTAGTGCATACCACACCCGGCCCTTTCTAAAATTGATATTAGGAACCAACATTGCCTAGCAATGAAGGGTTCTTACCCATAATTGTACTATCCACAGATGTCAGAAAATGGCGGAGGAAGTAGAAATTGTACTGACATCGATCACATTGCCAATTTTTTGAAGCGGATGGAAGGTAACAACCTGCTTGAAGTAGTCGAATAACTGGTCTCCCGCAGGGGTATGTGGGAAGAGTGTGACAGCCGTTGGACGAGGCCATGAGATGATAGATGTAAGGAAAATGCCTATGAGAATGGCGCCACGGATTCGGTAAAGCATGAGGAGTAATGTGAACATCCTGCGTCCGCTATCAGCTTGAGATAACCGTAGAAATATGTGGCGCCCACCCTCCGACAAATATACCAAGCCATACAGTTGGGTTTCGCAGAACGCCATGCGCACAGTAACCTGAGAGACCAGGTAGATAGTTTTCTGGGTTGCATCCGCCCAACCCGACAAGGTTAGTGGTATCTCCCCCGATTACGCCCAGTCCGCCGCCTGACAAACCAATAAAGCTAGACTAGTCAGCAAGAATTTCAGACTTGTGTGAAGCGACATACGCAATAAATAGGCCGATTCCAGAGCCTACTGCCAGTACCAGAGACTGAGGCATGATGCGTACGAGCCATTGTCGCAACCCGATAAGTGATAGGAAGAGAAATATCCAACTTGGTGGGCGACAAGTTCAGGTGAAGGCGTAAGCAAATGATTGAATATGGCATACCCTTCTAGGAAAACGGCTGAAAGGGCTTCCCGATAAGTTATGATTCCGGAGCCATGATATCCGACAATGGAGTAAGCAAACTATGGGAGGGTAGTGGCCCATCAAGGAATTGACGGAAGTCGACTCACGTACGCATTCAAGCCCAAACCGGGCGCCATTGCAACGGGTAAATTTGCAAATATACCCATAAGACACGAGGCAAGACAAGATATTGCAGCAGTGGACGTGATAAGGTCGTTATGGACGTCATTGACGCATGCCATGTAGACAGGATCAGAGGCACAAAGATCTGTGCCGGGGTTGGCACAGAGTTCACAAGTTCCCCCTGTGTCGGACAGGATAGAGGCATTGACAGAGATAATGTATGCCATTGCTGCCTATGAAGGGATTGTGAGAGATGGATATGGATGTAAGGATGCATACCCATGTTGTCAACCCAGCACGAATTTCGGTCTAAGGAGTTTTTATAAAACATTAGCAGAAGGGGTGATGATAATAGCTTACAGTAAACCTTGAGCCGATACGCTGCTTGGGATGACCACTTCCTTCAAGTTGAAACCACCTGCCGACAAAGGAGTTTGCTACACGGACATTGAGCGAGTCGACAAAGGTCACCATGGTCAGAAGTCAAGGGGGGGGGAGAGGGAAAGATACGCGATAAGGAATGTGGAGATTAAACTGTTTTTGTACCAGTACGTACCGCCGAAGAAATCTGTTAAAAAATGGACTATTTCTATATCCGCGTGATTTTTAGCGCATGGCCCTTAATAACAAGATTGCATTGATAACGGGCTGCAGCGGTGGCATCGGCAAAGCTAGTGCCATCGCGTTGGGCAAGCTAGGTTGCAACATTGCTGTTCATTACAGTCAAGGTTCGGCGGCAGCTGCGGAGATTGTTGAAGAATTGATTGCGATGGGTGTGCGGGCCCGGGCATTCCAGGCTGATTTTAGCGACTACGATGGAGTTCGTAGATTGTATGAAGAGGTGGTTGAAGCGCTGGGCCCTATCGATATCTTGTTCAACAATGCTGGGGTAACAAACAGCCGCCTCGGTCGAGGTGGAAACATCGAGAATGTGAGCCTGGCAGAGTTTGAGGATACATGGAAGGTGAATACTGGGTCAGGGTTTCTGGTAAGTGTTGTGGCTTCTGGAATGCAAAACCAACGTTGTCATGAGCTAACGCAACTGTGCATTCCAAATATGGAAAAACAGCAATACGGACGCATCGTCTTCTGTTCAAGGTTTGAAGCGTCGTTTCTTGTGGCTTGTCTGATTTAGTTTCTACAGCGTTGCAGCAGGTGGGTTGAAGGAATCGAATCATCGTATGTACTACATCTCGTGTAGGCACGGGAGGCATTATTGGGCCGCACTACGCTTCCTCCAAGTCTGCACTGCATGGACTGCTTCACTGGATTGCTGTGCGATACGCGAAAGACGGAATTGTGAGTCTGTGTTCTATTCCATCTTGATGCCCTATATCCATCAGACATGCAATGCTGTTGCACCTGCTCTTATCGCCGGTAAGCTCAAACTTAGTTCCACGTTGCTTCGAAGGGCTGACTTTGATATAGAAACAACCATGATGAGCAACCCCACTGAGGAAATGAAGGTATGCATGTGAGGTCACAGACAAGATCCGTACGACGTGAATTGCCAGACTATGATTCCTATTGGTCGGATGGGCGTTCCGCAAGAGATCGCATCCATCGTGGAGATGCTCGTGCAGAACGAATACATGACGAACAAGGTATCAGCATGTGATGCAGCTTATTCATCTCTAACGCAGTCTGCAGATCATCGTTGCAGACGGTGGCATGACTCCCACGGGGTTCTAGCGATGAAGCCAGATTTGGCCAATTCGTTTCCAATTCCAGATCATGACGTAACAGTCGTGTATTATGCTACATGTACAATATTTGGACTGCTTTACCCGCCGCAGCCTTAGTCGGAGCTGAACGCGTTCTTGACTTTGTCCGTGATCGAGGTCTGCAGAAAGATGATTAGCTTAGTCATGTCATCAAGCAACAGACTTGCCGAATTCTCGTTCGAGTTGCTGCTGAGAGTGTCACCTGCTTTCTGAGAGCCCGACTTTTCAGATTGGGGCTGCAAGCTCGAGGCGACGCTGTCCGAAGTGCCCTTTGCCTTGTCTCCCCATTTCTCCGTCGTGGTTTTCTCAGAGTCGGGCTGGTATAAAGTTAGTGCAAGTCACATGACCGGTGAGCGGAATCAACCTTCAAAGCAGAAGTTGCCTTGTCAGTGAGAGATTGACGACCAGTATCAGACATGTTTGTTATAAGAGTTGATGCTATTCCTGCCAACCCTTGCAGCTTTTATACCTTTGTCGAAGGAGTGTAGTGACGCCACATGACGAAACCGGCCGTCATAATGATCTATTTTCATTTTGCAATTACCTACTGCTTCTGTGGCGGTGACAGGCCAAAGCCTCTTGCGAACATCACTTGAGACGGGATCCGTTCAGAAGCTGGCGAGTGCCCTACTGTGGTATTGTACATATCAGACGACTCCGCCGCTGGCGTGTACACATCTTCTTCGTCCTGAGGCTAAGCACAATGCACTCAGTACTCCAGCCAGTCATAGAGGTCACTTACGACTGCGAACATGCTTGGCAGCGACAAGTCAGACAGCGACGTCATCAATGACGGTAGCCCCCGCCCCGCATCTGTCGTCATCAAAGGCGCCATCGTGTCCCCAGACTCCTCCCTGTGGTGCCTTGAGCTTACGGTCGCTGCAACGGATCTTCTGACAGAGCGTTTTAATGTTGCCTCAATGGCAGCAGTTTGCTCCCAGAGCCGCTCTCGTAGTTCCACAGTTTCGCCCGAAAAAGGTTTCAAGTATCCATCATCATTGCGTCTCGACCGTCGCCGCATACTACTTCTTCGGATTTGAAGTACAGTAACAGTAACAGTCGTGCCCAGCAAGAGCAATAGAACCGCCGCAATGATGCCTATAACAGCCTTCTCTATGTTGGGAGATAGAGTACCTTGCAAGATTGAAGAAGGAATACTTGATACCTTGCTTTGGCTTTGCGGCAGTCGATCCGGGATGCCTTGCGACGCTACAATTTCTGCAGCGGTCACGTTGAACGTGCCGTTACTCTACTTGCTATAAGCAAGTCAATGCAACGAAGCAGTCGCACGCTGACCTGCATTGTCATGTAAGCCCAGATCGGAACAGAAGTCTGCTCCGGGATATCCATTCCATAGCTCAGCGAATGTCAGATCCTCCATGCAGGTAACCGGAGCTCACAATTTCAGGTAAACAGTTTCACAATTCTCATTCCACTCGCCCCATCCGCAAAAGTTTAGGCCCAGGAACCAAACTGTTGAGCAGAAACGCTTACGAGTCGTACGGCTCGCCTTGACATGCATTACAAGCCGAAATCAGAGAATATACCACAGAGCTACATTCGCATGCGTTAGCTTCATCGGACGAAGGTCCCGAATAGTGCGAGTTGGGTTCCAATGCAGTGATTTTTGAAGCTGCCAGACTCTTAATGTGATATCAAAAAAAATGGCAACATTGCCTGACATCCACCGGTGCATGAAGACTGAAGATATGCGGCAGTTAGACAAGGGTCCTGCCCATGCGAGTTCACAGCCTGACAATGCATCAGCTATTCCCAATGCACCGAGCACAAGAACTTGCCCAACCAAAGGTGGTCATGCATGTAGCATTAGAAGTTACTTGAGCGTAGGCAAACGAAAAGAGCAGAGCAAATAGCACAAGTCGGGCCATCCGTACGATCCAAGTTACTCAGTAACCCTTCATAATGTTCACACCCATCAAGGTACTTTTCTACTGACGCCGGCCGTCTCGACCGGGCCTCAAGAGACCGTTCACTCGGACCATTCTTTGACATGTATCTGGAAGGACGCGCAAAAAAGTTATTTTCGCATCATGTGATCATATATAACCCGCATCACGCTCATATTTAGACAATTTTTTTGCCTACACTTTAGACCTCAGGTACCCCGCTGTAGCCACTGAGAGGTCGTGGAATGGTGTCCGATGAGGTACGACCGCCAAATGTCGTGTAGATTCCAGATGTGATTGGTGAGACAGGTGAAATGCTTCTTAAAGTTCTTTCTGACATGCCCTAGTATCAGGTGCATATCAGTAGCAGTAAATGGTTAGACACTCGTCTCACATCATAGTGATGAGCTACAGGCAGCATCGTCGGCGACGTGTTCTCGCTTGACAAAAGCAGATGGTCTGTGTATGGCGATAATGGTACCCCACCGCCGTTCAGATCCGCGTCACCGTATACAGGCTTTGGTTTGCCAATAGAACGATGTCGGTGGATATAAAACCAGATCGCTAGCCCCAGCACCACAGCACCAGCTAGCCCTCCAACGACTGCCCCTGCAATCACACCGGCACTAACATTGTGACTTGAAGACCCGCTCGTCGTAGCGATCGTAGTAGGCACCGTGGATGGCAAAGAGGAAGTCGACAACGGAGTCGTAGCATCTTGCAAAAATGTTATGGACTGATCCAAAATCTTAAATCTTACTTTCTTGAGCCAACCCTGGATCAAACGTATTGTTCATCTTACAGCATTCAGTTTTTCGGTCTGCGTAGCCACCGCGCACTGACCTGCGTTACGTTGAGATATGCCCATAGCGGAATATCCACTCCTGCTGGGACTGGGCGCGGATATCTGCAAGTCGATGGTAAAGAAAAGGCATCCGTCGCAGAGATTTCGCAGTTACTCAGCTATTTCGACCTGGATACAGTTGATACTCCAGTTCCCCCAATCCTCCCAAACGTGTCCTTGACAGGCGCCGCACGCTGCAAGCAACGAATAAGTAACAGTGCTGCATGTACAAACGTTCGCTGTCGCAAATGACGGTCCTGTGTATCGCACTTGTTCGGGATCAGGTAGAGCAGGAACGCTGACATTGGCTGGTTCACTTCAGAAGTCTTCAAAATGACCCAAGCGAGGCAAACCCACGAAGGCATTGACTCTCTAGGTAGGCACCTACCAAGCAAGGCGACTGTTGGTTCCCATTGACAGCCTATGCTGAATTTTTAGCTTGCAAGTCACTTTACATATTTGAATCTCTACCCATTCGTAAGCCGATGAGCAGGTTGCATTTGTTGTCTGCCCAAAGCAACAGTTCACAAACCCGAGAAACAGCGCTATAGATCCTAGGACAAGCATCCTGCGTCCATACAATGGTGCTGTTAAGAACAGGAAGCAGATGCCGCGCTACGACATATGTAGCAGATCATGTAATATGAGATTGAATCAATTCAAGGTCGACAGCTCCGATGATCATACAAAACTACTTTTTTTCGATTACTAGTAGCTCAATAAGGTTCCGCTGCACCCGTATATCTTCCACGAGGGGCTAGGTAGGCAGGATTCTGGTAAATAGGTACCTCTCGACTCTTTGCATCAAACGCTGATGAATTCTACGATGGCACAGCTCGGCACCAACACACACGAAAGCAGGTTAATGACTCACATAAAACTTGGGGGCAGCAGCAAAAGGAGCATCTTGAGAAATGGGGATGAACCCATGATTGGCAGCTCTTCTAGACCGCCAAAGACATCCAAGACCGATACACAGAAGCAAGAACAGTGCTCCCATGATACTGCCTACAATCACACCAACTTTCGGACCACTGTGGAAAGCCATCCCTGAGGCAACTGCTGGACGACCTGTGAATTTGAGTCTCGTAGGTGGTATAACACTCTGCACTCACTAGACTCCATTTGGGCAAGAGTGACATTGAAAATGTCGTCCTTCTTTTTGTAAGTGAAAGCGTCGCGTTTGTTTAATAACTTCGGCTCACAGTGATATTCTGATGCGCCCAATCCGGTACGGAGGTGAACGGTGGAACTTGTCTAGATAATAAGATTGGTCAAAGGCTCTGCTTGGGCCTACAAAGCTTACACAGAGGTGGCTATCACGCTACAATTCGCCTGGAAATATGACCATCTAAAATAAAGATAAGTGTGCCTAAAGACCGGGCAACAGTCTCAACTTCACAAAGTCTCGCATTTGGCAGTCGGCGCACATCGAAAGTAGAGAGTAATAGATAGTGTTGCATACACACAAGTTTGCTTCAATAGCGCTTGGCGTTGTATACACCTGGCCTTCAGATAGGGCAGGCACCGTAAATACTAGGCGTAATCTGCCAGTATACACCGGAAAGATCGGTCGGCATACCATCGGTTTTGGAGCAAATTGCTCCAATGTAGGATGCTACGGTGCAAGGATCTTGGTCATTAGCATTGTAGGACTGACACTTGAGTGGTGGGGCAATTCGAGAAGCAAGACCAGACTTACCCACTGGAAACCAGTAGTTGAGTTGCATTGTGCTGCGGGCGTAGTTGCTTGACCTTGAACAATCGCGAGGGCAAAGACAGTCAATAGTAATGCCATCAATGCTGTGGATGGAAGGGTAGAAGAGGTGACATTGCGGCCAAGAAGCTCGGAAGCTGGACATACGAGTGTGACAGACATCTCACTCAGGCTGTCTGGAAGTAGATGAGCCGGCGAGGCACAGAATAAATTAGATCGAAGAAGTTTTACACCCTACACATGATATCTCGGCACAAGTAGCATATATTAATAGCGGTTTGTTTTAAATTTCGGCTGCCCCTGTATAATGGCGGGTGGGAGGTACTCGCACGTCTGATTGATCCATAGAATTGTACAACGGAGTCTCAGTCGAGGAGGGCGGAAATGTACTGGGGTCGGAGGGATCCTGACAAATTTGTTTAAAAATGTTCCATGATAGACGAGAAGAGCGCACATAGAGTTTGGGAGTATAGACAGTGCTAGGAGCATAGAAAGTAGGTGAGGGACCCTCGACGATGACATTTGAGCGAGAAGCCCCAGAACGGCGCCGCCGTACAAACAAGAAAATGGCGCCTGCCACCAGAGCAAAGAAAACAACACCACCAATCGTGCCACCAGCTATAGCTCCCGCATTCGATTTATGCGAAGAAGAAGTTGAGCTAGCAGCCGCAGTTTGGGATGAAACGGGAGTAGATTCCGGAAGAGCTAAACGAAATATTACCATCGAAACAGACCTTATAAAAGCATGTACCTGACTCTTGTTGAGCAAGGGTAACATTAAAACCGTTGGAGAGCTGGATAAAAGCACCAAGTTAGCTCGATTTATCGGCATTACCAGATGATTTCCTACCGATACATTCTCATAAGCCCAGGCTGGGATCTCGGTACCGCTCGGGATAGCCTCTTGGAGCCTAATTAGATCCTGAGAGGGGGAGAACATACACAGTCCATAAGGTCTTACACTCCTAGATACACAGCAGAGCAGTTGCCGTTATAGGCATTCCAGCTGGTACAATATCAAGTAATGGTCCCGTATAATTTCATGACCTACGCAGAGACATTTCGGTTTTGGCAGAGTGAGCAGCACATCAACAGAGAGTAGTAGACTGAACTGCATAAACAGCTGTTCTGACTTTGACTGGCAGGTGGTCCACTGTACGTTTCCGTTGGTGTAAGTGCGGGAATAGTAATTGCTGAGCATTCATTGAACACTGATTGAGAATACCGAGCAATGGACTCACTGCCACCAGTGGGGTTGCAAGCGCCACCTATGAAGCTAGCCACAGTACATGGATCTTGACCAAGACCGTTGTTGGCCTGCGGCATGTTAATAAAAGTTGAAGCTTGCTTGGGCGCCCTACCCAGCTAAACCCAGCAGTTGCGTTACATTGAACCTGAGTTGGCGAGGTCATTATGAAGCGTATAACGTGAGAGACAAGGATGTTCCCAAGTAGCAGCGGGTAAAAGAAGCAAGGAATCCGACGCGGAAAATCGGGCAGTGCTCAATTATTAAAAATCCGAGACACATGGTGCTTGCAAAGGACCAGCTAGGCTGTAAATAGGATCGCCTGAGCGGCGGCCCGGCGCATCTCCGAATCTATCCTTATCAGCTGTGGAAAAAAGGCTCAAGACGTGTCTTGTTCCAACACTATAGGATTCCGAACAAACTATGGAGCTACATGATGAATCTAAGATTAACAAATATTTAGTGAAGACATTGCTCAAATTCTTGGTATAGTTTGAGGGCGTCTATCAATGGAACCTTCTGAACCAGAAGAGGTAGAATCGGCGTAGACCCCAGGGGAAAGTGCTTCTGTGTTTTGATAAAAAGGCTGCCCATGCGTTCAGCAAAAAGTAATAAGCATGCGTTTACTCACAATGACGGGAGGATGTACCACCAGAGCAGGCAGTATCTGTTTTTCTTCATCGAGATCTGCCGCCTCTAGTCCACTGTGTGTCTCAGAAGCTTCAACAGAAGAGTTCTTGATCCTACGTCGACGGCGAAAATACAGATATACAACGCATGCCAGTATGGCTGCCAGACCCAACAAACCGCCCACGACCCCGCCTCCAATAGCATTACTCCGTGATTCAGAATTCACCGTGTCCTGAGTCGCAGCAGTCTGAGTCGCAGCAGCAGAGGTAGTACTAGGCTTGGTCAAGGTGTTACTGGTACTAGAACTAGTAGTGGTTGTGGGTTGGGGAATGGCAGTAGAGTCGGTTAAATCTAGATGCATACGGTGTTTGAGCCGGGTTCACTGCGCATGCCAATACTTACTGGCGTTCTGTTTCGCAACGGTTGGGTCGAACGTATTAGAAGCCTAGAGATGGATGAGATCTTCAGTTTCCTTGCTTCCTCAGCACACACCTCGACGTCTAGGTACGCCCATCCTGGAACAGATGTTCCTTCAGGGATAGGTTCGGGGAAGCTTTGTCGATATTAGCCATGATGGCCAGTTTCGGAGACTGTAATACCTGTCTGTGTAGACTGTAGCACAATTTGTTGCCCACTCATCCCACCTACGATGACGGTGGTAAATGAACGGAAAGTAAGCAAACGGCAAAACATACAGCGTTATCGTAGCGTTTTGACAGGCCGCACAAGCACTTATCATCGAATATGAGACTGTGCTACATTGGCAAGGATTAGCTCCGTCAATGCTAGGACCGAGATAGGTGTCTCCAGGGGGTAAGGGTAGGAGGTCATATGCTTTTGGTTTCGGGTTCAGTGGATTTTAGCAAACAGAGACTAAAACGTACATCCTCCACTACATACACCCAGCAGGGACTGAGCTACGGTGCATGGACTCTGGGAATGAGAGTTGAACGCCTGGAATGCATTATGTGTATTGTGTTCCTGCTGTAGAACAGCCACCTACCCATTGGAAAGACCCAAGGACACATGTAGGAGCAGTCGACATTGGGTAAGAGGGCAGACGACGTGGAGGCTTATCTCCTCTGGTGCCTCAAGTAATGGAAAGGGAAGTAAACGGAGGCACAGTTGCCCATCTTTATTCAATGGTCATGTCATTATGAGAGAGGCACAGAATCTGGCTGTCGGAGCATGACAGTTGGCCCTTGAGCTTGCCCTGGCGTGATTTCGGAAGTGCGAAGTAAGGAACGCAATCAAAGCCAAGCGAGAGCGTTAACAAAGGACAGCGGAATTTTTTTCACGATGGTCGGTCTCACGAGTGACATGCAGCTGATAGCTATATAGACAGGCACACATTTTGTTGGTCGGATTTGGCCTGTCCGCGTAACCATTGGTCAATAAGCGTTCACTTTAGCTTTCCTGTCTCTAACAATATGTAAGGGCATTGTATCTTGAATTGAAACGATTACCTTTCCCTTCACAACTTCCGATATCAGTAGATGTAAGTTAGCTGTTCGGTGTTCGGTGGTGAAGATCTAGTCGATCGTGGCGATTTGCAGCCGAGTTTGAAAGTCTTGACAGCACATCAAACCTTTCTGGTTTCTGAAGAGAAACATCGCTAACATGAACTGGGTCCGACGCCATCAGGAAGGAAGAGAACATCCAGAACTTGATAACTTATTCATTTACCAAAGACAAAGAGCATATGAAATCTCTTGTGCAACTTGGCACCAGCTTCGTCTATGGCTACCACTTCCTCCGTGGTCAAGTCGGGTAGATCGATAACTTTCAAAGTAGCCTTTATCCGATCTGGCTTCGACGACGTGCTGTAGCAAGTTATCAAGAAGCCTTCACGAATGAGCAATCGACTCACGTAACAACAATTGCTCCCTTCTGCAATAGCCATTTGGTCAGTATCTGGCTGGCACTGATAGGCTGGTTCGCGGCCTTCTCGATTCTCACCCTCGCAGCTTCGACCACGCTGTCTACCGGGCCTCCAGGAACTTTGGTGATAGGTACAAGGCCAGCGTAGGACGCAATAGTAATGCCTTGTTCTCTGCACAGGTTGACAATGGGCTCAGCCGCTTTCCACACATAAGGATGTAGCTCGATCTAAAAAGAGATTAAAAGGATGCTGCAGTCGATCATGATATATTACCTGATTCACTGAAGGTATGACAGTCGCGCCGTCAAGAATTTCTTTCAAATCCTCGACTCGAAAATTAGAGACCCCGATGCTTTTCGCTAAGCCTTCCTTCTTGACCAGTTCCATCTGCTGCCAGACACGTTTCAGTTTGCCTGGTTCCTGATTGGATGGACTCGGCGCATGAACGAGGAAGAGATCCACATGGTCTGTGCGCAGCTTCCCCAAGGATTCTTCTAGCAACCCTTTGATGGTGGCTGGATCACCAACATTGAGTGTTAACTTTGTGGTGATGAACAGCTCAGAGCGTGGCTTTCCAGAAAGAGCTATGCCTTGGCCAAGCGTTTCTTCATTTTTGTATATCTGGGCGCCATCCAAATGGGTCACCCCATTCTGGATCGCGACAAGGACGCTGTTAGAGGCGTCTTTACCGAAAAGAGCCGTCCCTGTGCCGTATGCAAACCAAGGTACGGTTGTACCGTCGTTCAAAGTAAAGGTGGAAGAGATGGCCATTGTCTAAGTAGTCATTCATGTCGATGGTCGATTGCATATATAGCGTAGCCTTAGTAAGAAAGGGCTTACCCGTCCCAATGGTCACCGAGGTTTCGGCCTGAAGGCCATTATCGTGTAATTATAGCATCAGTCTGCCTACGGGTAACCTATCAGTAGATACATAATTGCTGTCCAATGGTTTCATACAGAACTCTGCGGTCCTCTTGTACTCCTCCACCAGCTCCAACATCCGAACCCTACGATAAAGTTGAAGATACCGATAACCGCTGAGCCTGCACCGAAAAGAGTGAATATCCACCAAACAATGCCAACGACACGATCTAGGAAACGCCCAACATAGCGCTTGATGTTCCGATGATGACCGAGAGCAGGCTTGTATTGTTTTGGAAGCCGAAGAAGGGGTATTTTGGATGAGGGTACATGAGGAGGGAGGAGTAAGACTGAAACAATCGGTTTCTAGGCCGAGGTTAGATGAAAAAGAAAGGGAGGTCGTGGCCTCACATGGTCCGAGGTCGTATAGGACGGTATAGACGTGTACAAGAGGTTATGAATCTTAGATTCGTCTGGAGCGTCTGGCGAATCAGAATGCGTAGTATACAATATCCTGTCTGTCCACGAAGGAGTCCGATTCGTACTGACGAAGCTTAGCCTTTTCAAAGGCAGAAACGTAAAGGCCAACCTGTACGAGTCGACTTCCCCGAGCTTATACTTATAGGTACACTTGAACTTCCAGAAGTCGCCTTCTCTTAGTCCAACGAAGATGTTTCCCTTCTGTCTTTCTTGCGTTAACTGATCAAACTCTTTGAGAGCTTCTCGCGTGCTGTCCGGTGTCAGACCGACGCTTGCATTCTTGTTCTTGAACAAAGAGGACAACGGGTGGGACTCGGGTATATCTATCCTGAAATTGAGGTCCCCTAGGAAGAACAGATGAGACGTGGAGTAGATAGTGGACAACTCTGTGGTTCCCGGGAGGGGATGGAAGACAAGACTGCCAACAATATGGTGATAGTCCCTTATGCGGTTTGCAAGCTTTTCCTTGTGCGCTGTGAGATGCGCACACACAAAACTACTGAATTTTAGCAGACAGCGAAGAGCACATGAAGGTACCTACGTGTAGATCTCGCCAGCATCATTCTCACCGTGTGAGACGCGAAATCTG
The DNA here is from genome assembly GCA_900068915.1 of Megacollybia platyphylla. Classification (NCBI taxonomy): domain Eukaryota; kingdom Fungi; phylum Basidiomycota; class Agaricomycetes; order Agaricales; family Porotheleaceae; genus Megacollybia; species Megacollybia platyphylla. Next base: position 9,892 of record CEMS01898561.1, on the reverse strand, counting down.
ACACTAACCGCGCCTTTGTTGCTCATATGCAATGGACCACAACTTGTCCATGCAGTTTGCACGTCAAAGACATTCCTGGCAATGCCATCGTCTAGGCCATAGACCAGTAACGCAACGCCACCGTTTACCATTTTGGCGAGGAGGGAATAGCGCTCCTTGTTCGGAGCATTAGCTTCAATTTGCGACAGGACGTGGGCTGCACGTTCATTGATGACACCCTTTGAAAGACCAGCGACTGCAGACAGTGAAGGTACCTTGATAAAGACTAAAAGAGCTCGTACGACCGAGATGAAGTGGCAAAAGTTCCTGAAAACCGACAGCGACAATGTCGGGAGCTCGAGAACGAGACAGAAAATGGGACACCTGAAACGTCGGAGATAGCCAGTCGACCAAGTCTACACTTGCTGAGCGCTTTGAATAGCCGCTCTTATTATTTACCTTGTGGCAGGCCGTGAAAGCCCTGAAGGTTTGTGTTGTACGATGCAATTTGCACCAAGGTCATTGTTATGGCTTGTAGTTCTATACTTGTACACTACGCTCTTGGCGGTCCCTGCGTGATTCCCAGGTCCTTCAACCTACCAGTCGCAAGCTCGTAGACAAGACCGTGGATCCAAACATCGTTTCCTTTCGCACTCTTATTGGCCCACGCATTCACAATTGTCGGAGCTTTACTTAGATTTGCAACTTGCATTTTGACGTTCTCCTCGACGATGACAGGAAGGGCCTGTGATTTTTCTGTCGCAGCCAGCTGGAGAGATGCCGCAAGAGTAGTCAATGGAGTTAACCAGCGTCCCAGAGGATCACTCGCTACTGCTGAAGGATTGTATGACCCAGCCGTGGCAGCCGTAAAACAGGTGGCAGCCCCACCGCATTCTGTATGGCCGACAATGGCGACTGTACATGATGAGCGAGACAAAGACGATCAAACGAACACCTCACCGTGCTCAACGCCCAGGTGGTCGACAGCATACTTTAAAACCGACAAGATGTTGTCGTCATCGAGATGAAATTGGCTGGACACAATCAGCGAATCAAATCTCAGCAACCAACTTACTTTGCAATATTTCGATGCACAAAAATCTCGCCCGGTTTGGAGCCAGTAATGACGGATTCTGGTACTCTGGAGTCGGCGCAACCTATCCAAAGAACCTGCAGGCAAAGTGAGCCTCAATCAAGTCTTCGGGATTATTTACCTTGGGCCATTGGCCTTCAGCACCTCGCTTGAAAAATCCAGGTTCGCTCTTTTCGACGTCTTCAGCCCATTGCGCATTGTTGGATAGCAAGCTCTCGATAGTAGACATTGAGTTAGACCTTGATGGGATGATGGGATCACTCAAACTCTGAAACTCCATTATTTATATCCGAAGAAGGAACCAGGTTTAATTGCATCATATTCATACGGCTTACACACATGAAGCATAAGAGTGCGCACTTCCTCAGTTCATCTGTCGGATGAGCTTGTTAATCTTCGCCTCTCTGTCACCAAAGTCACCGCCCTGCACATAATGCTTGAATTTACGCGTTCTCCAGCCACCAGTTGGATTTGAGAGCTTAAAGGGCCATAAGAAGTTGGAGGCCTGCCAGCGATTGAATGGCGATCAAGGTCATAGAAGGATACCCACCTGCTTGAAGTTGGGACCGGCACTGATGATCTCGTGAATAAGGTCCTCGACGGACAGTATGTTGTATTTTCCGAGGGTATTCTCGATGACAGCATTGTTGGACAGAGGGATGCGCTGCTTGTCCACCTTCCCGTAGCCCCGCTTGTAGATCAACTCGCGGACGGATTTGAGGTTGGGTTCCCTGTCAAATATCAGTATCAGACCACATTTTTAAAGCTTCAAATAACGCACCCGTATGCCACGTACGGCTCTACCAGCCTCAGCATTTGTTGGGTGGCCCGGGTCACTTTGACAAAGACACCGTTGTTGATTTGAAGGAGACGCAGAAGCTGCAGAATTTTACGAGGCTTTGGGGCTATTTCGTTGATACCACGAATACGAATAACGAAATAGACTTTTGGCTGGGCAGAGACGTAGAAATCGCCTGAAGATCGTGCAGCACGTTTGAGTCGGATTTCCTCCTTCTCCTTTGTCAGATATTCCTTCACATAAGATTCAGCTCGCTTGAAGATCACTTTTCGTTTGGCTTTTGCTGCCTGAAAAAACGTTAACAAATGTGCAAAACGAAAATTTCAGAGGTATCAGTCCCGAAAGATGGTTAACATGAAGACTACATCGTCGAGACTAGCCATTCAAATTGATATACATCCTGCAACAAAGAAAGCGGAACTAGGCATGACCAACCTTGCGAGCAGCGGTGGCGGCAGCGAGACGCTCCTCGCGTGCCTTTTCGTTTTGCTTGCGCTTTTTGAGCAGAGTCTCCGGGACTTCGATTGCCTAAAACAATTTGAACAACGACGTTGAATTTGAGTAGACTGAGACTGACGGAAGCACTCGGGACGCTGTAGATACGTTGCACTTCAGCTCAGCTATCAAATTGGAGGACAGGACATACGTTGTTGACGGTGCCATGGTTGAGGAAGAGGGACAAAGAAATACGATATCAGTCACATGCAATAAGGTTCAAGCCCTAGCCTAATCACGTGTATGCGGCGCTTGGCCGGGGGAAGTCCGGCCCGGGCTGCCTAAAACGGCGACAGATTATGTCTTGCTCCGCTTTTTCCGTTCACTCGCCTTGCTGCTTATGATACCAGCCTCGTACAGTCAAGAACAGAATGCTACATGCTTGGATCCAGCTTACTCATGGGTTGGACATCTCGGATAACTTGTTGCATAAATCTAATTAATGTCAGGCTTATAACAACTTGAATCAAGATCCTTGCTCTGTCTCTGCGTATCTGTACTCGGCCTGCACCAATAATTGTTAGTCGCTATGAAAGGCCTTGCATTCATTCATATCCTACGCTTACACAGTGTCCTTCCTCCCCCCTCTCGCACCTTGGCACGCCTACCCTACGCCAACTGCAGATGATGAGAATCAGTGCTCCTGCTCATTCGTACTGTATTCTCTAGTGGCCGCATGCTCTGACTGCCAGAGTAAATCATCATTTTCTCCGTAGGTGATTCGTCTGGAACTCTTCTGTCCTCTCATCTTGCAGCTGGTCCGAATGGACGGCACAATGTGCCACTCGAGATATCTCATCTGGATGGCCGCTACCCGTGCCCGATGACACTGAAATACCACCATGGGCATCTCAACTCGGTGTAAATGTGCGTTTCACCGACGCGTTTAAGTTATATTAAATAAGAATTCATTAGAATTTGGGCACCTATGACCCAAGTGTGGCCAGGAACCTTGCAGAGACACTGCTCTCAAGCAAGTTGCCTCTGCTTTTAAAAATGACTGTGCTGAACCCCCACAGTATCGGCGACAGATTCATTGTCCTCCACGGACTCATCGTCCCCAGCGTCGACGACAGATTTTTCGTCTTCATCAACGATGCCAACAGTTCCGAGTTCTTCTTCTGAATCACAGCAAAGCGTGGCAGCCCCGATAGGCTCAACATCTAGGAGCAAAGCTGGTGCCATTGCGGGTGGAGTAATTGGTGGAGTCGTCGTGCTGACTCTTCTGGTTGCCCTTGCTGTTTATCTCGTAAAACGCCACAGAATCCCTATGGCTCCCTCTGCTGCTTACAAGGCATCAGCCGCCCAAGGTTACGAGTCACCGACGTCTGGCTTACGGTCTGAGAGTCGTTTCAGTAGTTCACCTATCCCGGTTTTAGTGCGTGATTTATGTTTCGTTCTATTCAATACTGATATTTATTCCAAGGTTACTCAAAAACAGGCATCTTGGGAGGCTAACCAGCAACAACCAGAGTTATTATGGCAGCATCCGTACGGTCGTTCTACATATGCTGTTCCAGATACACCGGACTTGACCAGTGCCACAACTTTGCAGCCACTACGGTAATCAAAATATTTATATTAGCAGTATAATGAAATGAAAGGCCATCTGTATATAATTTGTGTACTCGACCTCGTTGCATTGAATGTTGGTGAACTAGGTGACTGAATACATCCATTTAGCACAGAATGACCAGCCAAAGAGTACACCTTCTGATCTGAGGCTGCTGTGATGAAGGTGTGTCAATAGCAGACACACCAACATGTGGTAAAACAGCGCCTGGGTAGTTGTTAAAAGATGAAGAAGCGGCAGCTTCCACGCTTTACATATAATGCTATCAGTTTAGGGCAGGCTTTTGTGACCTAAGGTTGGACTTGATGGCTACGCACTTCAACTTTTCGGAATGGCCGCCCCAGCTATCCGACAACGAGAAGACAGAACTGCATTCAGTTGCAACGACTTATGCTCTCTCACATGGTATTCTGTATCTCCCTGTCAATGGACCCCGGATTCCAAGTTGTGCTATACACGCACCCTTATCGCTTTTCCCGTCCCCGTTTCCTCGAAGGCTCTTTGACCTAGCAAAGCGTCTTCAATCTGCTTACAATATTCTATATGCTAGGATAGCTATGGACACAGAATTTTTAGACAATGTTATGGGTGCTGAGCACGGTGTTGGTCGAGTGGATGACTTTACCGGGCAGCTCTGGCGCGGCTGGAAAGCAGTGAGGGATCAAACTCAGGATGCGGTACTTATTCGACGATCGTGAATGAATTTCTTATAGATCAACGCAGCTCCATCTCGGACTATTTCGATCGGACTATCTGTTGCATCAACAGGATAACAAGCCATTGTCACTGAAACAAGTCGAGTTCAATACCATCTCTTCTTCCTTTGGGCCACTCTCTGAACGTGTCGCTGGTTTGCACAGGTGCGTTTTCTGGATTCTCATTAGGCCCTCACCTTTCGAAGGCATTTGTGCTCGTCTACAGACTACTTTGGCGTCTCCACTCTTTTGTCTTTGCAGCATTTTCCAGCAAATGACACGACTGCCGGACTCGCCCAGGGCTTGGCCGCAGCCAATACAGCTTACAATGTGCCAGGGTGAGTAAGAGGAAGGGCTGCAGTCAACTTGAGTAACCCGCTCAAGGTCTCAAATACTCTTCGTGGTGCAGGCGGGTGAACGAAACGTGTTCGATCAAAGGTGGCTCGAATATGAGCTACTAGAGAAGTATGATTTAATATTTTGGACAAAATGAAATACTCAAATTCAGATTCTCGATCCATGTCATCCGCTTGACTTTCGATGAACTGGCACAACGCGCATCTGTTGATCCCGCATCTTCAGCGCTGTTAGTAGACCACTGCATTGAAATATCAACGGTCTACTTCCGTGCTGGCTATACGCCTACGGATTTCCCCACAGTCTCTCAATACGAAACTCGTTTCCTGCTGGAGAAATCCAGAGCTATCAAATGTCCCTCTATACCCCTCCAATTAGCTGGCGGCAAGAAAGTCCAGCAAGTGCTGTCAGATCCAGGAGTTTTAGAACGCTTCCTTTGCGATGAAAAGAAGTATGATCAAATCCTCTCACAAGAACAGGTGGTCGAAATCCGTAGTAGTTGGATGGGGATGTGGGGGCTGGATTTGGGCGGACCAGAAGGCACTGGCCTTCTCAGAGCAAAAGAGCGTTTCCAGTCGCTAGTCTTGAAGCCTCAACGTGAAGGTGGCGGAAATAACGTGTATAAGGAAGCTATTCCTTCCTTCCTTGCAAATCTGCCTGAGCAAGAGCGTCAGGCGTGGATAGCAATGGAGTTGATTGTCCCTCCAGAAGGCTTGCAGGGCTACTTGATCCGTGCAGGCGGAAATGACACGGTTAAGACAGACGTTGCGAGCGAGCTCGGGATCTTTGGCTGGACCTTGTTTGGTGGTGAAAAACGTCAAGTCCTGCAAGAAAAAGAAGTTGGATGGCTGGTCAGGACTAAAGGCAAAGATAGTAATGAAGGTGGTGTTGCTACAGGGTTTTCTGTGTTGGACTCGGTAGTCCTCGTTGATGCATAATGCATAATGCATCATCATTTGTTCATTGTTGATCACCTGGCACTTGGTTTTAAAAATATGAAGACTGCTCTTCGACTGCGACATGGCTCCAGTCCGTCTTCGACATCCAGCTGGTACATCCACGCTTCAAGTTCCTCTGGAAGATGAATCGTTCACTGTTCAAGATCTGCAGCAACAAATTCACTCGGCCGCAGGCATCTTGCCGTCTCGCCAGATTTGTGAGCAACTGATTGCAAGCAGAGGCCAACTGTTGATATTGTTTGTTCCTAGTGAAATCAGGCTATCCACCAAGAGCCTTGACATTGATACCTGAACTACCGTTTTCCAGTCTGGGATTGAAGTCGGGAGACCAGCTAATTGTTAATGAAATTGCGGACGGACGCCCTGCTCCTCAGCCTGTTGCTGCGGTACAATCACAGAAGGCAGGTACATCCTCAGAAACGCCCGAACACGTCGAAACGGACGGGAGTTTTCTAATTCATCGCGTTCGCACTCCTTTTCCTTCTCCTGGACTGTATACCTTAGTCAGGTTTAGGTCGTACCGGATGACAACTCTTGCCTCTTTTCATCTGTTGCCCTCATATTCGAACAGGATATCTCAAAGGCTGCAAAACTGCGTCAAAGTATGTCCTCCGACCATTCATTTCGCGATATTCAGTCTCCACCCTAGTCGTGGCAGATGGGATTCAGAAGAATCCAGACAAATTCAACGAAGCTATCCTAGGGTATGTGACGACCATTTCTTTCTGTCGATAACCAATGAAGAATAGCATGCCACCTTCTCAATACATCAGCACTATTCTCAAACCCAGCACTTGGGGCGGAGCCATTGAATTGGGCATCCTTGCTTCCTATTACAACACCGAAATCGCCTCCATTGATGTGGAAACAGGACGAATCGATCATTTTTCTCCCGGCGAAGGCATTCAAGGGGGTAACGTCGTCTAGTATACTGGTGCTCATACTAAAACCAACCAGAACTGATCGGTCAGAATCGTTGTTTGGTGATATACTCTGGGATCCATTACGATGCTGCATCATTATCGCCAATGTTGGAAGCTCCGAATGAGTGGCATCAGACTGTTTTCCCCGTTGTAGGTGCTTGCATCAACTCAGGTTGTCTCTCACAATGCGTTTTTAGAAAGGTACGGATGAATCTGATAGTATCATCGCAGCGGGGAAACAACTGGCGGCTCAACTGCGTGCCAAAAGGGCTTTCACTAATACTTCTACGTTCGATTTGAAGTGCGAGGTCAGTACTTCAGTTTCCGACGTTCGTGCACGTGCAAAATTTCTTACTGCTATCATAGGAATGTGGAACAGGGCTCAAAGGCGAGAAAGGTGCCCGGGCTCACGCTGAACAGACTGGCCATGTTAGATTTGGCGAGTATTAATGTTCCAGTGTACGCTTACAATGATGTTGCCATCGGAGAACTTCCAAAGAAGTATATTGTGTTAAATTGACCCAAAAGCCTTCTTCAGAGCGTTGGCAGCATCCGTTACTAACTGTGCTCCAACCTTGAGCTTACTGGCATTGGGTAAGCTTTAATCGTCGGGAAAGGTTGACCTTTCGACTTACGCATCCATTGCCATAATCGGGTGCGGAGCGCGCTTGTAAACCACAATTTCGACTTGCACGCCCTCTTTCTTCAGTTTCTCTCCATATGCAATTCCTTCCTCTTTCAGAATGTCCAACTCGGCCACGCCGATCCATGCTTTGGGAACTTTCCGGACCAATTCTGGTGGAGCAAAGATGGGTGAGGCATCCCATTTTGTCCAGTCTTCGGAATTGGGAAGATAATTGTTCTTGAACCAATTCATCCGATCTGGTGAGAGCCAGCAGGTGTGCCGGTTCTCGGCCCACAGCGTATCCACTGAGGCAGTATTATCTGTTACCGGAACTATCAGAAGTTGGAAGATGATTGGAATGGGAGGAATAGTTTCTGCGGCTTTGAGCGCCAGAATGGCCGCTAGGTTTCCTCCACTGCTCGAGATCAATGATCACTCTTGAATTTGCAGTATGAGCTTGCCTAGAGGACCCTCCTACAGCAATCTTTGACAGATCGATCCCGAGCTCCGATACCCCGTTTTTCAGCACCCAGTCAAGCGATTCTACGGCATCTTCAACTGCAATCGGATATTTGTGTTCTGGAGCGAGACGATAGTCTACTGAAATTGTCACGCAGTTCGCGCCTTTTGATTCATAGCAAAACGATGGACAAGTGCTCCCGGAAACCACTTACGAACACACATGTTAGTTGAGAAGGACGTTTCACTATCGATATTTCCCAGAGTCCAACCACCTGCGACGAGGGAGATCAGTAATCTGCTTGCAATATCTTACCTCCGTGGAAGAATATGAAGACTGGCCAGCCTGTCGTCGGTGGTGTGCCCTCTGGCGTGAATGCACGGAACTTTGTATAAGTGAGCGAGTATTCTTGCGTCTTGCCGACTTTCAGTGGCTGAGAAGATCCCGGAACTACAGGACCATTTCGAATGGCTGGATCCCAAGGTAGAGTGTGAGGAGGGGTTATGTATATCAACGTAGAATTGTGAAATTCGCGGTACTCCGGATCTAATCTTTCGATGATCGATGGATGCAGAGGCTTTACTTGGATTAGCGAGAGTTATGACTGTACTAGGACGCAGGAATGCACCTGCTTAGGAATCTTGTTTTCAGCCATGGAGGAACAGGTCACAACCGATGGCACGATCTGGGACTCCGGGAGTGAAACGGTTCGTTGGTCCGATTATGTAAGATTAAACTATATTATCTAATAATAATTACTAATATACAAGAGTGACCCGCTTGCCAGCAAATTCATCCCAACGATTAAGGATGGCATCAGTGATAAAATGAGCGACATCCTTTCGGGAAATAGTCCAACCTCTGATTTCCTGTTCGCTGACACGATAAGCGGGGGTACCATCGGGCCTCGTTTTGCAGTCTCCATCTGTGAAGAGACCAGGCCTAATTACGAGTACATCCTTGCTCAATGATCCCCGGGATGGTAGATTTGGTCTTTGCAACCAGGCAGTACCCATGATATCCTCGCCAGGATCTCCGTCATTTTTAGTGCTCCATTCCCAACCAGCACAATGAGAAATAGCGCGTTCCGCACCAAGTTTATCATTGTGTGGGACTGCTAAGAAATGGCCATACAAAGGCTTGAGGAGGAAGGGTAGTGCTGCATGGGAAGTTTTCGTCAACCCCATTGAGGAGATGACGACAATTCTAGGATGGGGAGCGTCCTGTGGAATAGTACACAGCACATTTAACAAGGTTTGGGTGACAAGGTTTTCCGGACTAATCAGGAATCCTTTTGTTAGATGAAACTTGGGGACACCACCTAATGAAAGGGTAAATCGTGGCTAGGAAAGGAAGAGAACGTCTTCACCGACTGTGAAGAGAACCGCATCAACGTTGCCAAAGGTCGTTGCTTTCGTCCATCCAAGGCGAACGTCTTCTTCGACAAGAGCATCACCCTTGACCAAATGCGCTTTTCCATTCGTAACATGCTTTTGGATTGTCTCATCCGTTGACAATGACAAGGAGCGCAGGAGAAATGTAACTGTGGCGCCCGCATCTATGCAAAATCGTTGCATCAAGTGCTGGTCGACTGATTGTGTTCTTACCTAGGAGGCGCACAGCTGCAAAGTAGCCGATGTTGCGAGAAGCACCGATAGCAAAGATATTGAGAGGCATGATGATACCCATTGCAGATCGCAATCACAGCTCTTATAGCATGTAGCAATACGCGGCGCAGTGACTGGGCATTGTGGCCTGCGGGGACAGATTGCCGCAGCGCTCTGACATGTGAACTCATCTGAAGCGGTCTTGAGAACTTACCGTGATAGTGAGAACTTACCGTGATAGTCGGAACTCCTTCATAGCATTGCAAAACATAAAACGTGGACGCCACTCTTCACTAAATTTATAACGAAGGAGGGCCGGCTCTAGCC
>CEMS01898507.1:0-11224 GCA_900068915.1 Megacollybia platyphylla | reverse complement strand
GACGAGAAGAAAGGAGCATGCAACTGCAAGCAAGGGCAGTAGAGACACCATCTCAGCGATAGTGCAGTTGCTGAAGTAGCAACTCTTACTTATACCCCTCAAGCATCGTCTTACCGCCGACGAGAACACCGATTAGACGTCATCCGACAGGTTCTCGCAACCAAGGAGGCTCCTGGTCTTACCTTTCCGGGAAAGGTATTCCCTTTTGCTGTCCTGCTTCTAGACATGAATCACAGCTAGAATTGCCACTGACTGAGGGCTGCTACGTCTATCAGCCGCCTCATTTCGGTGGTGGCAAAGACCGTTGGAGTTTAGAAGAGCAATTATGCTGAAACATTCTGCGCGACAGAGTATTGTGGTGTGGGGCTTAGGGTTGGAACAATTCGACATGTTCTCGCCACTTGAAAGTACCACTCCGGTGTGACTAAGCGTCAGCTCTTGATGGCTTGAATGAATCGTCGGAAGGAATACAGAGAATAGAAGGAGCACGCAGGTGCAAGAATCGAGGCACCATTTCAGCGACAGTGCAGTTGCTGAAGTAGCAACCCTTATACCATCGAACGTCATCTTACTACCGATCTGAAGTAATGACCCCTATGCTGGTCAAAAATGAAAACACCTTGGTGAAATGAAGTCACGTTCGCGCCCAATTAGGCACAAGCTTTGTACTGCTTCTGGTGAATTCTACAATTGTCATTGAGTAAAGGCTAATGCGTCTGCAGGCCTCATTTCGGTGGTGGCAAAGAGCGTCGGAGTAATTATGTTGAAACAATCTGATTTGTGACAGGGTATGCGGTTCAGGGAGTGGAATAATCCGACATGTTCTTTACCACTTGAAAGCGCCACTCCGGTGTGAAGTAAGCTTCACTTGATGGCCGGAATGAATCATCGGAAGGAATGCAGAGACTGGAGGTGTCTTGAAGTCTGCAGTGATCAAGTGGGGGCAACGCACATATTCAGTGATGCTTACCACTGTCTACTTCCGGTGTCGTATTGGCATTATGGGGTAGGTGTCGATGAACTATCCTTTATCGCGATCTGTGCTTGGTGGAGATAGTACTCCGGTTCCAGTCGGAATGCAAAGTGGATTGACAATATTGAGTGCCAGAGACGGTCCAGAGGCAGAGGAGGGTGTATATGTATTATAAAGAGCGTTAATTTAGTATCCACCTACGTCTAAGACTTTTCGTCAGGTTTTTGTTGTGATTGTCCCTCTAACGTCACCTGCACACCAACTTCGGCAGGTTGGGGCGCGGCCTCTCCCTCTTCATCATCATCATTCATGATGTCTAAGGTGGCTGTCAGTCAGTGAAATGGACGTAAACTTGCACCGACCATCACCATACACGTCAGGATGGGCTCTGAAGCATGTCTGCATAGCTTTGAACTTCTCAACGCAGTCTATTCCTTTCGGTTCTTGTTCCGAGAAGACAAAACACGAGAATGCTTCGCGAAATTCAGGACCACAAGGACCATGTGCCATACCACCGAGACATGGGCAATCCCAGTTAATTTCCCCTGTTTCTGGATTGTATGCTCCGCCTTCGCTTGAGGTAGATGGCTCAGAAGTTGAAGACTGGGGCTCGTCCTCGTCTGTGGTTAATGCTTTCGTAGGGGATGAAGATTCCAAATGTATGTTAGATTTCGGTTCGACTAGAAGGAAGATTCGGTCAGCGTTATGCATAATATGGCGTCGTACCAACGACAGTCTGCTGGCCATCTAATGCAATACGATGCTTGTCCGAAGTCAGTCGCCAAGTAAAGTACGAAGCAACTACTGCAGAACACCCGACAGCGAGGCCAATATGGTGGAGCGAATAGTGCGACCTTAGAGGCTGTGGTCGTCGCGTATGCAGAGCACGGACACCGAAGCGACGAAACATAGTTGAGCGTCGCTTGCTCAGCGAAATTTCTGTCGTCTCGTGATCCAGATTATTTTTGGACCAAGTCTCAGGACTACCTACAACCAATTACGTAGACTAAGCAGCCTTTGACAGGTAAGCCTCGTATTGCTTTGGTGTAAATGTTTTCTGAAACAGATTGTGGTTTGATTGCAAACAGGGGCAGAACTCACCTGAGAGAATGCGTGCATCTGTGCAATCTCGTTCTTGAGCAATTCGTTGACTAGCGGACAGAATAAAAACGAGTCCTGCCTCAGGATAGTCAAACATACTCATACGGTGTCTTGCCAGCGTCGTCTTGCCTTCAAAAGCCTGCAGCGATCAGAGGAAGCAGCAACAACTTTGGCAAGTACATACCTCGCTGACAAGGATTATCGCGTAGTTTTCGCCGCAACCACTTGACTGGTCCTCGATCTCAAGGTGAGCAACCGGAAGAGCTGACCGTATCGCTTCTTCGAGTTGGACAATGTCAACAGGCATATCTGATAAAGTCACGGGAAGAACAGCGCTTGCATTGTCCGCTCGGGTGCATATTTAATGCACGTCGACCTTCAGTTGCGTATCGATGCCTATCTGCCCCTGTTTCACTTTAGCTGTCATGCCAATGTCAGCACTGCATCGAGCCAGGATAAGGGCGGCCATATGGAATACTGGACACTCTCTGCATCTGTAGACGCATCCCGAGTTACTAGGCTCTTTTATTAGCCATGCATACACTGCCCAAATGCATGCTTATGTGGAACTCATGGTTTCATCCTTAATATGGATAGCATCGCGCCCTTCCTACAACTAGCGCCAGCCTGTCACTGACACTTGACTGCCAAGACTACAAGATTGCCTATAAAGGTCGCTCTGTAAATCATATCTTCATCTTCACAATGGTCCGTCTCACTCAACTCCCTTTTGTATTCGTTTCACTGGTTCTTACTGTCCAATGCGGTATGTCCTCCGCCTTTACCATGGTCACTGCTTAGACGCGATTAGCACTTGCTGCCGAGCTCGATGCTCACGCACGCCGCACCGTAGAGCCCAAGTCAGGCACTCTTCTTCGTAGGCAGTTTGGGAGTAGCAGTCCTTCCGCTCCTTCCGAGACTGGATCTACGGACTGTACGAGCACGTGCCAGCCCTATGAGAACGGTCTCGAGGTAAGTTTTATCTCCAAATGCGTCGCGCCGGCTTTATGTCTTCATTCTTTTAGTCCTGTCAACAGGGTGGTAACCTGGACTCATGCTATTGCACTCAATCATTCGTCAATAATATAGCTTCATGTGCGGACTGTGCTCTCGCTACCAACAAGACCTTGAATGTGCAGAATCAGCAAGCCCTTATAAACAGTAAGTTGCTCTCGGTTCTTTGGTTCATAGACTGATCGTGTATAGCATTCGTAGACGATTGCCAGGAAGCGGGATTCAGTGTCACTACAGTCACAGTCAAGCCTTCTAGTGCCTCCACCGTAAAAGCAAGCCTTGTTGGAGCATTGACAATTGTCGTGACTTTGGCCATGTTGGCGTAAATCGATTTATAGACATATTGTATTCAGTGGAATATTAAGCGAATGTTGGACTTGGCGAAAAAAACGCGTGTTTGCATCTGTTGCGCCACTGCAGTCCTTCCTGATCGACGATAAGCCCATTCATTCCATGTCAAGGAGAAGCCATGGCAGCTTCTCGCACAAGAGCAATCTGTCGAAATATCGTGTTACAGACGACGAGCTATTCAAGTTAGTACTTGCAAGCGGTGATATATACTCAATCTTATACTTTAAAGCTACGTGCTTCGTGTAGCGCAAGTATTCACTTGTTCCGAACTGTGCCAGTCATTAAATTGCTCTTCCAGGTATCTCAGCTTTCTGATGCTGCCCAAACCGGTAGAAACCGCGCCCCAGCCAGCTGGCAATAGCGACACGAGAGAACACTCATCCAGACTGTCCGCCCTGTCCAGTTTCTCTCTTAGCGACATTGTAGATGGCATCAGAGATGGTCCAAAGGGCGTCAGGTTTCCCGAGAAGCTGCTCAAAGTGCTGGAGCAGAAATTACAGAATATTGCAATGGGAAAGGACCAAGCGTGCGTGATTCGATTTCAAGCGTTTGGAGTCCCCGTTTAATGATACCGCAGCTATTCTGACCAGCTGGTACGCCGTACCATGGCCAAGTTCTATGGCCAATTCATGGTAGACAGTTTCAAGAAGCAAATGAAGGAGAATCGAAAGATTGAGGAGCTCATTCTCATGTTTGCAACGCATGCCACACAAGCCTTGAAGAAGGAGCCGACCCTAGGTGCCGATGGATGGAAACTCGAACTCAACAATCAGATCGCTGTATTCGTAAAAATTCTCCAGGAATCTCTCCGTTCCGTGAACCACGTTTCTCCCGAGCTTCAGTCTCGGTTGGATGTATACGCTTCTAAACTGGCACCGTCACAAGCTGCTAGTGACTCTGGCTACGAAACTTCCTCCACAACCAAAAGAGATTCTGGTTCTTCCTTTGTCATGAGTCATAGCGTGTCGGACATGACAATGGTTCTCGCAGTTGGCAGAGCCTTCAAGCGGTCTGAAGCTGAACTTCAAAATGAGGTGGATCAACTTAGACAATTCTGCACAGAAAAGGTGACACAGTTGCGATCTTCGAGTGCCTTTACTCAGACTTATGCAGGCAGCTCTACTTGATCTCAAAACTTGCCTCAAGAATATCAATGCTGGCACACCCTTTCCCGGGCGGAGAGAGGACTTCGATACAGACGCTGCGTGGCAGCATTGGAAAACACTCGAGACCTCTCACTTACAACAGATGATGCTGGCCATGATTTCCTTCAACCCTGAACTTGCGAAATCGTCACCTTCCGACTCTTATCCATCAACCGGTGTCCGACCGGGTTCCCTATATTCCGTCAATTCAACTAAACCCACATCCCGAACCACTTCCATCAGTAGTCGGCATTCTCTCTACAACCATTATTCGGAGGACTTCGAAGACGATGACGTAGAGGCTGGCCAAAACTTCACTTTTATACCTCCGAATCCTCGCCGCTTTTATAAGAGAATGCTAGAGCTGTGTCTCGTCGCTGATTTAGAGATCATGCTCAGTCCGGAGGTAGATGACAACGATGAAGTATCACTGGGAATCCTCTCAACGCCCCATCTCGACATCATGAATGAATGCGCTTTACGATGGCGAATCGGTCATCCTTACCGCGCAGCTTGCTTCCTCGACCTCGTGAAGCAATTTTACGAACGCAACGACGTACCTATTGAGTGTATTCCGGAGGCACTAGCGAGCATACAGAAAGTGATGCAAGATATCGACTTGGGAAAATGGTCCATCGCAGACGTGCGCACCCTGAAGTCTCGTTCTTTCACGTCTGATAATCTTTGCAGGCCGAGTATCTCTCTACCACCTACAGCGGCTTATTTACCATCTTCTTGTCCTCCTTGTACCATGCAATGGATGCCCTACCCAATCTTAAACGTGCAGACATTGACCAATATCTCGTGATACTAGAGCATGTTCGCGATAGTGGTCTTCTGGAACGGTTTGAAGTAGACATCAGTGTTCGTCTAGCAGATGTGCAGCACCGCATACGCGAGGTTGCCGACATTTGCTACAAAGAGAAGATGCAGGAACTCCAAGCTGCTCCAGGGGTCAACCGAGCGCTTCCCCTCCTGCTAATGACCGACGACATCGAGAAGTCAGCGAAGCTTCTAGATAAACGGTTCCCAGAGCCGATCCTTGGGTTAGTGTCGTTATTTACTTTCCAAAATGGTTATTGATCTTCGTTGACAGCCAAA
Organism: Megacollybia platyphylla; assembly: GCA_900068915.1. Lineage (NCBI taxonomy): Eukaryota > Fungi > Basidiomycota > Agaricomycetes > Agaricales > Porotheleaceae > Megacollybia > Megacollybia platyphylla. Next base: position 5,539 of record CEMS01898507.1, on the reverse strand, counting down.
TCGACTTGGTGTCATTGGTGGTAGAAGTGCAGATTCCACACCTCATTGATGATTTGCAAGGCTCACAGAAGCGACTCTTTGAGTCATCGATGAATGGTCCAACTCCAGATGTTCCTATTCAGGATGTGTTTGCTCTGTATCGACGGTCAAAGACTTTACTGGGCATGTATGCGGCCTTCTGTCCTAAGTAACCATTTTCCTTTTCAATCCATGCATCTTATTTATGTTTCTTCAGTGGTCAGATACAGTTTGATATGGCACAGTTCTTTGAGCCGTATGTACGACAATGGCTCATCAACACCGATAGCAAGACAGGCCAATGGGTGGAAGCGGTGGGTCCTTGACTTTTGCGCGAATTGAAGATGTGCTAATTATTCTCAGGCCATCGGACAAGACAAGGTAGTCTCGCTGAGCTAATGTGATCTGCTTCTGATATAGATCACAGTTTCAAGCAGAAGGTGATGAAGGCACCAGTTCATCGATCGTTGACTTGTTTGATTCATTACGGAGTCCAATCAATTTCCTCCAGGACCTTGAATGGGAAGACGAATATCAAGAAGCACGTTTCTTCACGGCGTTGACGAAGGTATAGTCGATAAGGTTGCCATTGAGGTATGCTCAACAATTTGTAGACGCTGTCCAAGGCGATCGAGCAGTATTGCCGCAGCGTCGAAACACTGTTCTTGAATGAAATGTATCCTCGCGCAGACTACCTGCAGCCCCAGAAGTCTTCCGCCTGGCTCGAGAAAGCTCGACAGTTAGCGATCGCAGGCGAGAAGAAGGTCGAGCCATACAATTTCCTGCCAGAATCATGCGTCAAGCTGAACAATGTCGAAGCTGCGCGTCGATTATTGGACAACATGTATAGTCAGATGCAGGTGGACCAGAAAGCGGATGTTCTGCAGCGTTTGGCACCATCTACCCCAGAAAAGGTCGAGCGGGAGAGGTTCTTGTTTAGCGTGAAGATTGTCCTTGCGGAAGGACTGATATCGTTGGATAGCAGTCCTTCCGCGAAGCTGGACACTTTCATCACACTGAGCGACGAAGCCGGGAACCGGTTAGCTAAAACTCGTACGATCTACGAATCTGACCACCCCCGATGTGAGTAGTCTTCTTATAGATAGATTTCGTTAATCTGACGACACAAGGGGAGGAAACATTCGATATCTCGGTAGAGAAGCCGTTATGGTTGATGGTGAGTGTGCGGGACCGTGCTCTTATCGGCAAACACGACACTGTAGGCCGAGCCTACCTCTGTCTTGACCCCCGACGGTTCAGCGACTTCCTCGCCCATGATTTGTGGATGGACTTGGACTCGCAGGGACGGGTCCTAGTACGAATCAGCATGGAGGGGGAGAAAGACGATATTCAGTTCTACTTTGGTCGTGCTTTCCGCTCTTTGAAGCGAGCAGAAGCTGACATGCTTCGGATTTTCATTGACAAGGTTAGTAAGAGACTGTATTCCTCCCAATCTCAAGCGCACTTGTAGATGTCGCCTTTCATCAAACAATGTCTGTCACGCGGCGTGCTGAAGACTTTGATCAAAGGTGGCAACACCGGTCTCGCCGTTGATTACAACAAGGCGTTAGGGAACGTCACCGCCCTGTATCGCTCAGCCATAGGGACAGTATCGAATGATGTGCTGATACCACTTCCGCAAGGAGAGAAACCACGGATGAAACCTGAGGAGCTGACAGACGTCGAGATTGAGCGGGCAATCCTTCCGTTGTTTGATTACTTTGATGCTAACCTGCAGACATTGAACACTTATCTGAGTGATACTGCGAAGGAGAAGGTGATGACGCGGGTCTGGAAAGAGGTTCTTTCGGTCATAGAATCGTTACTGGTGCCACCACTGTCGGAGACGTCGAGTGACATGAAGCCACTGAGCGACAAGGAAGCAGACATTGTACTGAAATGGCTCAAGGTCGGAGAAATGACATTTATCTTTCCCGATGGTCACTGACGATAATGCATTTTGTAGTTCTTACGAGACTACTTTTATGCAGGAGGCGAGGGGCCTGTATCCATGGAGATACTTTCGAACCAAAAGTATCGAGACATTATTTCTATCCGGTTGTATTACGACTGGCATACGTGCGTCTACTGTTTCTGTATTCGCTGTCTCGTTGAAGGTGTTTTAGCGACGCGTTGATGGAGGAGTGTGTTCGCATAATGCAGCAGAATCTTCGCTCGTCACCGACAGTGAAGAAGCGAGCCAAGAGCGTGTATAACCAACGCAATCTCGGTACAATCAAGGAGCGGAAGAAGGAGAAGCGGGAGGAGAAAGAGGCTAACAATGGCGATACTATTATGCAAATCCTTCGAATGCGGTACTGTGATCCTCCTGTCCTGCTGCTTTATCTGAGACCTTGTGTAGACCCGGTACCTCTGATTTCATTGCGCAACAGCTGAAGATTATGCACCAGATGCAAGTTGAGCAAGAGCAGCGAGTGAAGGAATTGGAACAGAGGAAGCTAAAGCGACCGGGAGGATCTCAGCGTTCAGCTCAAATTCCTCCGGTCCCGCCACTACCCACATGAAATGGACATTTGTTTTGTACATCTATTAGGATACCTTGGATGCCATACCGATTACTGTTCTTGTCAACAGATAATATACGACAGGATATTGTACTCACGTATAATTGGAGGCAGGTATGATTTACTGCTTTTCGTTGGCCACCCAGTTTTCCAGTCGTCTTCCACGGAACCAGAGCCCAGGTCTTCCGATTCCATTGCCGTCTTGGGGCCATTCCCAACGAGCTTGAATTTCACCTTTGAGAAGGCCTTTTTCACCGCCCAAGGCTGCGTTCCAAACTGCCGAACCAAAATGAGCACCTTGGAGTTGCTCAGACTGTTCAGACTGTGGAATGTGGAGTAGAAAGAGCGGAACTCGAGAAGAGTTTGCACGAAGCAGTGCTTCTTTTGTGAAAGCTGACTGCGAAAGAAGAAGGCCGACTGTTGGACAAGGTTGATCTGCAGAATCGACTGAGTCGGACATGAAGCGAGAGAGAACGCCTTCAGTTTCTCGAACGTAATGCGGGCCCATCTTCTTTTTCTCGGCTTTGCATTGAGCGAGGACTCGAATTCTGCGTCGTGGAGCGTGCTGGTCCAGCAAATCTGGCAGCCACCACCAACCAATGAGATCAACACCTCCGTCAGATTTGCCTCCAACACGAGTCAGGCTCATTGACAGATTGTGACTGAGGATGTTCAGGCATTTGTTCTCAAACGCTGTTCCTCGCTGTGTGGTTGACAGTCTCAGCGCTGTCTGCATGAGAGGTCACGGGACCCATCTTTGATGTCGAGTCGCTGCTTGGTGCGAGGGTCAATCAGTCAGTACACATAGCAATCTATCAATTGCCTTTTTAATGGCGCTCTAGACGTTGACGAGTACTTTCATGGTGAGGCTCTAGCTTGAGAAGAGTCCTGGATCGATATCTGGTCAGTCAAGGACATTGTTCGTCCAGGAGAGACGATATCTTCCACGAATCTGGACAAACGACCTGGAGGAAAGGGCGCGAACCAATCAGTTGCATTGGCGCGTGCTGGCTCCTGCGTTGATCTGGTCGGAGCGGTCGGTACGGACGGAGAATGGGTCCTCTCTATGCTGAAATCTGCACGAGTCAACGTCGAACAGACTGTCGTACTCAATGTCAATATTTCCAAAAAAAGCCATCCGAGCACTGAAGCCCTTATTCAGGACGTTCCTAGCGGTCGAGCTCTGATTCAACTCGCAGAACACGGCCAGAATAGCATCAGTAGGACGGATCGCTTGGGTCTTTTCCCTGAGTTCTGACAAGCACAGTTCTTTTCAAAGGTGCCAACTATACTCGTCTTCGTGATAAGATCTCTATCCATCCCAGAACGACTCATCTCCTCCTCCAAAACGAAATAGACTTGTCCGACACTCTGGCTTGGCTTTCTGCAGCGTCTAGTCTTGGAATGTCTACAATCCTGAATCCTTCGCCAATGCTAACAAATGACGAATTGCAAGACTTTCCCTGGAGCCAGCTGAGCTGGCTAATAGTCAACGAAGGAGAAGCTCGCGATCTTTATCAAGTCCTATCTGGTTCAGCAGCCGTTCCGATCCTCGATTCTACAGGATCCAACGAGGCGTACAAAGAATTGGAGTCATACTCGGTGGTCAAGGCTCTCTCTCCATTGATATCTGGGACAAGCATCGTGTGTACTCTAGGCGCAGATGGAGTTTTAGCATTCATGCCCTGGTTGAATGAGTTCATCTATCTACCCGCAATTGAGTGCGATGTCCTAGATACCACAGGAGCAGGAGATTGTTTCACTGGCTATCTCGTATCTGGACTGATGAGGACAGGGAAGAAAGAGGCCGAGCTCACCCGTGAGGAGATGGTCGAGACGTTGCAGATCTGTATCCAGGTCAGATTCATCTGTCCCGTCATACTTCATTCTCTTATGCCCGTACAGGCATCGGGAATGTGTGTTGAGAAACACGGTACATTGGAGAGCATTCCCCGGCGCGAAGAAGTAGATAAACGGTTTAAATAACCTCACTCATTGTCAATGCCGTCCCGCGCGGTCTGGTGACTGTGCATGCGGGAGTGGCCAAAGAGCTTCAAAGACGAGTCGTGAAGCATAAACATCAAGTGCAGCATAGTTTACGAAAGCGGGAGGAAGGTTCCACATCTCCCACTGATAGCTTATTCTCGGGGTCTCTTCTTTGGGAAGAGTCATCCCAAGAGTCTTTGATACCAACGCATCCAGGGAACCCGACTCTTTACGCCCAATGATACCTCGTTTGATGGCACACTCTTTGAGATCAATGGTGGCAAAAGCTGCCAAGTCAGAAAGCTGCAGGAATTGTTTCTTGAGACGCGTAAGATCGCCCGCCACTCTCGAACCGACTTTGACTACACGGTGCGACCTGAGAAGAGCCTCGAGGGACGGAGGTAGCGTGGCAAATCGATGTACCTAAGCTATGCAGCAAGTGTTTCGTGTACCAGTCGCAAAACTTACAGGTATCAAGTAAATGTTGTCCGGATTCCAGTGGGGAGCCAGTTGAATTATGGAGACGCCTACGCGTTTATAGATGTTCCATTCAGCATCAAAGCTGAGATACAGTGGTTCATTTCCGTGTGGAACCAAAGGTTTCAAGATGCTTTCAACAAGTGATGGATATCTCAGAATTTGAATGTTGATACTGGGAGGAATGCACAACACCTGCGAGACGGAAGCAAGCTGGCGAGCGACTCGCATGCGCACAAACAAATGCAAGCACACACTCTCTTCAACGATGAAGCGTGTTATCCTAGTAACAGGGTCCAACACTGGCATCGGTTACGAACTCGTCCGCATTCTGGCAGAGAAAGGTCATACCGTGTACTTGTCCGCAAGAGACGAGACTAAGGGTAAAGATGCTCAGTGAGGCCGTCCAAATACCAAGTCGGCTCAGCTGACGGTTACGAAGACAGAAACTGAAGACAGAACACAATTTGGATGTCAAATTTGTGCTGATCGACGTCGCTTCCAACGACACGATCATAGCCGCCAAAGATGTC
>CEMS01898498.1:0-30805 GCA_900068915.1 Megacollybia platyphylla | reverse complement strand
TAACTACTTCTACCTGCCGGGTTACTGTATTAGCGCCCAATTGTATAGGAAGAAATTTGCTCACAATACCAAATTGTCCACGTTCCAGCGTTCCGAGACTGTGGAGATCCTTGTCTTGAAATCTGACGGCGTCTACTTCGGTTGTTTTTGCTGGGTCGAGTATCAGTTGATGAGAAATCGCAAAGCAGATTGTGTACAAGTCTTTCCGATGACACTCTGACCGTGAAGCAGACGATCTAGAGCGAGCGCCTGCTCATCTTCATCTTCAGTATCCAAAAGTGCGCCAAGACGAGCTTTGCGCCTGGGCCACGACTGAGACATTCATCAGGTCCTGTATGGTGATATGAAACGTTCGGTCAAAAGAGATCCAACTGATCACGCGACCGTTGTGGTCAGGCACTGAGCGCTAGTTACTCGCATTGGCAATCAACTTTCAATCATTTACGCTGCAACTACACCCTTTCATGTCTATCTCTTGTTCTGGGCCTGTCAGGAGTACGAGAGCGTCGCCTGTCTCGATAGCTTCGGTCCTTAGGGCTGCGAGATCTCGAACGTCTTCTACGTTCTCGACTCGGACTGCGGCGCTTTCTTCGTCCACTGTCATTATCCGTTATGTCGAATACCATCCCATACTCTTTGCCCCCAGGACGACGCGATTCGTCGTCGGCCCGGTATCTTTCAGTACGAACCAAATCATCTCGACCAGCAAATGATGTGTCACGAGGCAGCTTCGGGCCTCTTTTGATGTTATTCGACCAGGCGCCGTTTATTCGAGCAACAGACTGAGAACTGAAGAACAGGAAGTGTCAGACATGCTAGAAGTATAGAAAGGCGGCGCACAAGTCAACCCATATACGTCTATCATCAATAAGAACATTTTGCATTTTGAAGTATGCCTGAGATATTATGAAAGATAGCCAACGTGAGATCAAACAACTCACCTGTTCTGCATCCCCCCTTTTGTCAAACTCTATGAAAGCATATTGAAGTGAATCCCCCGTCTTTTTATCACGAATAACTTGACAACTCATGATCGTCCCAAACCTCGAGAAAATGAGTTCTAGATCCTCGTCTCGCGTCACAGGATTAAGTTTACACACAAACAGCACGTTCTCTGGAGGCCGAACATTAGCGAATGGAAGGTCGCCAACCATTTCTAATGTTAAGGCGGAAGCTGCTGCGGCTTTGGCTCTTTGAATCTTTTCCTCCTCATCTTCAGGCAAAGTCGCAAGCGCGTCCTCATCCTCTGCTATCCGTGTGGAGTTATCTGGGGGATGCGTAGGTGATGAAGGCGGTTTTACGAGACCTGGTGGGTCAGAGAAAGGATCGTCTAGTCAAAGGTCAAGCTGGGACATCGAGCAGCCGAAACACATACCCAAAATGACCACATGTCTGATTCTCACGTCTTTGAACGGTCTCTGGTTAGCATCAGTGTAAATTTCGTTCAACTTGTCCAAGGTGTCGATTCCCTCAACAACGTGACCAAAGACAGCATGCTTCCCGTCGAGATATTCGATGTTGTCCCCCAAAGTGATAAAGAATTGGCTACCACAGCCTCCCTGACCATTTGGGTCATCTGCGACCTCTGGGGAGACTGCCATAGACACAGTACCTTTGTGAATATGTTTGAGTTTTGACTGAAATTCTGGAGCGAAATAGCGAGGCACTGGAGATGAAGACTGTTGCTGGGAGCTAGTATACGACCAGATGGATTCACCACCAGTTCCAGTTGCAGTTGGATCACCGACCTGCGCAAGAAAGTCCTTCGACACTGAGCAGATATTCAGAGTCGCAGCTACGATAACATATCACGCACCGTTGAAGAAGGCATTTAGATTATAGTAATACACCTTACACAGCTTTAGAAAGTTTTCGCAAGTCTTCGGACACAAGTCTGTCTCTAGGTCAATCACGATGTCCCCAAGCGAAGTTTCGAGCAGAACAGACATTGAGAGTCATCATGTGACCACTTTCAGTCTCTACTAGTACTAACGTCTTCCAATGTCCGAGTTTTCCTCTGAATGGATCAAAGTCTCTGAGCCTTCGCCTCATGTTCTTCTGGTAGAGCTTTCACGGTTTGTTACTACTTCGTTCTGTTATCGAGTTTCATGGTCACACAAGGAAGCCAGTCAATGCCTTTACAACGGAGTGAATGTCTGTCTTTCTGCGCGGACTTGACTCACTGTTGTGCATCGAAGATTTTGGAAAGCATACGGTCGTACCTTCGAGAACATAGCAGCCTCAGCCAAGGATGTCCGTGCTGTGGTTCTTTCTTCTAGCTTTCCAAAGATTTTCAGTGCTGGTCTCGATCGTAAGTAAGCATTTTAATTTCCAGAGAAACATTTCAGATGTCTGCAGTCTCCGAGGCTTCCTCGATACTTGTCATATCTGAGCCTGACGCAGCTAGACAATCTTTCAAAATACAAAATTCCATCAGAGAGTTCCAGCATGCTATTGGTGCACCAGACCGATGTCCATTCCCTGTAATAGCCGCAGTTCATGGTCCTGTTGTCGGGCTTGGTATAGACATCATCTCTGCATGTGACATTCGCTATGCAGCCTCAAATGCATCATTCAGCATCAAGGTACAGTGTCGTCCTGGTCAACACTTTATTAGTCTCTGATAATCTTTATTATCCAGGAAGTTGACATTGGCCTTGCGGCCGACATCGGAACACTGGCTTACCTTCCAAAGGTTGCAGGAAATATGTCTCTTGTGAAGGAGATGGCATATACGGCTCAATTTTTCACTCCTGCAGACGCCGAGCGAATGGGTATGATCTCCAAAATTGTAGCGGGTAGCCGGGACGAGGTTGTCGCTGCCGCGTTAGACCTTGCAAAGGTTATTTCCAGCAAGTCGCCGGTAGCAGTTTCTGGTACGAAGCATCTCATCACGCATTCAAGAGACCATACGTGTGTTCTGTGGTTCAGTTTTGGACAACTCATCTCAATCTTGATAGGGTGGCTCAGAACCTGGCCTATACAGCTGTCTGGAACGGATCAGCTGTCCAGACAGCGGTAAGAATCCTGCGATATATCAGCGTCAACTAACTTTTTATGTAAGGACATGGCTGAATCGTTGAGTGCTACCAAAGCCAAGCGGCTACCTAGATTCTTGTCTCGGTCAAAGTTGTAGCGACAATGAAAGTGTAAGCTGAGGCTCGGCCTTGCTCAGCAGTGCCGGCTGACCTTGACAAATTTGTAAGCACGCCATCAATATGAAACCTCTAGTTTGGTTAGGTTCTGAGGCTACGAGGCTTTCCTTTAACTGTGAATTGTCGTGTGGATGGATCTTGTTCTTTAGGCAACTAATTGCGGGTACCTTTTCTGCGAAACTTTGATCATTGCTTACGGAGGTATAGTGGACGCTGGTTAATTGCAGCCTCTCTCCGACCGTCGGGTAGAATCTTGACACTCCGGGCCAGGGGAGGAACAATCTACTGTAATCCTCTGTGTAACCGACTCGGAGGCGAGTTTATAAATATTGATGAGCCTTGGCATATAAAGGCTTGCCGAACGCCGAATCAATTTCATCTTTCCCTATGTCTACCTTCGAGTATACCTTTGATACGCCGTCATACAAAGGCACTGTCTCATTGAACACCGGCCTGTTCATCAATGGGAACTTTGTTGACTCTGTGGAGGGAGAAAAGATAGCGTAAGTCGCTTCATTGACGGATGACTTTTCTGATGATCACGGTGCTACAGCGTTGTTAATCCAGGTAATCTGCATTCGATTTTCGAGAGTGTAGAATTCTAAGCAGTTACCACAGCGATAGGCAAGATTATTACATCTGTTGCCGGAGGATCCAAGAAGGACGTGGATATAGCAGTTGAAGCAGCAAAGAATGCTATGAAGACTACCTGGGGCTTTAAGACGTCAGGCGATCTACGTGGACGTATGCTGAATAAACTGGCCGACCTGATGGAGCAGCATGCTGATGAATTGGCTGCCCTCGAATCTTTGAACACAGGTGCGCGACAACTTGAATGATGTCACGTTACATAGTCAAGAACCTTTAAACAGGAAAGCCTTTTGCTATCTCTAGGGGAGGGGAAGTTCCAAGTGCAATTCGGTGCATAAGATATTACGCTGGATGGGCAGACAAAGTACAGGGCAAGACAATCGAGGTCAGTCGATCTGTCTGTCGGCTTCAAGTTAGAGATTGTGATACCCTCTAGACCTCAGACAAAAAGTTCGCCTACACGCGTCACGAACCGTTTGGCGTAGTGGTAGGATGTCGTTCTGACCTTTGTCTGTTTACTGACATGACCACAGGGACAAATTATTCCATGTTTGTATTGCATCTCATCTCGATATAACCCACCTCATGAATCTGCTATTTGATAGGGAATTTCCCTTTAGTAGCTGCATCCCCTAGGATACAAATCGGCGTACTTAATCTCTTTTCAGGGCATGCTTACTTGGAAAATTGGTCCTGCTTTGGCAACGGGCAATGCCGTCATTCTGAAGGTACTGTGCTGACGTATAGACTGAACGCCATACTAACAAGCCAAGCCCTCCGAGATTACCCCCCTCACAGCGTTGAAACTTGCAGGCTGGATCAACGAAGCGGGTTTCCCTCCTGGCGTCCTCAACATTGTTAATGGATATGGTGCGGATAAATTCACTTTCCTGCATTTGCGTGACTTGAGCCGTGATTTATAGGCTCCACGGTTGGACAGGCATTATCAGAGCACCCTGGGATTAGGAAAATCGCCTTTACTGGTAGTACTTTAACAGGCAGGAAAGTACAAGAAGCTGCTGTTCGAAGCAATTTGAAAGTTGTCACTCTTGAACTGGGTGGAAAGAGTCCAAACATCATTTTTGATGATGCAGACCTCGAGCAGACGGTTAAATGGACAGTGCGAGGAGTATTGTAAGTGTTATTACACTTTCCTTCGCTGTTGCTAAAACGTATGTATTAGTGGGAACATGGGCAAGTGCTTTGGGATTCCATGACGGCAGGGATTTGACCAGTCGATTGCGTAGGCCAAACTTGCTCAGCAGGATCTCGTATATTTGTCCAAGAAGGAATCTACGACTCCTTCTTGGCCGCTTTCTCTCAGGCCGCACGTTCGTTGCAGGGCGCCACCGGCAATCCATTTGAGCAAAGTACGAAACATGGCCCTCAAGTGTCCCAGACCCAATTCGATGTAAGTGGCTATTGTGCATCTAGCAGCTTCTCTAATTGTTATCCAGCGCGTCATGGGATACATCCACTTGGGTAAGCAGGACGGAGCCACACTTCATACGGGTGGACAAAAACACGGAGACGAAGGGTATTTTATCCAGCCGACAATTTTCACGGATTGCGACCCTGCGATGAAAATTGTACAGGAAGAAATTTTTGGGCCTGTGGCAGCTGTCATCAAATTCAAGACAGAAGAAGGTGAGTGATCATTGAACGTTGTGCACAGATACTCATGTATGATTCAGAGGCCATCGAACTGGCTAACGATACCTCCTATGGATTGGCATCTGCTGTTTTTACGCAGAACAATAGTAGGGCTATTCGTGTCGCCCATGCTCTAGAGGCAGGGACTGCCTGGATCAATGCAATGAATGATCTTGACACTAGGATACCCTTTGGCGGTTACAAGGAATCAGGATGTTCGTCTACTCTTTATTGTTTTCGACACTAAAGACTGACCCTCTGCATAGATGGACGTGAGCTTGGAGAATACGCCATTGACACGTAGGTTCTTTTTAGAGGCTTCGTTTCGTACTAACAAAAGTGAAGGTATACACAAGTCAAGGCGGTTCACGTCAACATCGGCCTGAGGCTCTAGTACAACAATGTATAGATGTATACTCCGTGCAGTGAAAAATGATTTCCTGACATCTAGATCCATACGTCAAGTGAAAAGTACTACATGAGGAAAGGTTTGGGACTGTACTCTCCTCCTTCTGGCACGGGTCCATCGCCACGACGAAGCACAACGATCGTCGTATGTTTTGGCCCTAGCACCTATTCCACATTGAGTATCAGCTCTTTTCCGTTGGCCTAGTCTTCAGTATCAATGTCCCACCTGAAGAACAGATTTACAAGCTCAAGTTGCAAATTTGATTTGGCAAGAGATAGCTGCATGCAGCATGCGCAACCGCGTCACTAACTTGAACTTCAAATTCTTTACGTGCCAGTCACATAAATTCATCCTATCGAGTCGGCGAAAGACAGTTTGCTCATTTTTGATGTCGAAAATACGCAGGAAGCTCAAATTTTGAAGCTGGGCTTCCGAGTGCCAGTGGTCACTGCAACACTATACAGCCTATGCAAAGCTATCATTAATATTGTGGCATTTTAAACCATAGGAAACTGTCGAACGTCGAGATTCTTCCTATTCTCCTCTATTCTCCTTTGACTCGGCACATTTGCAATGCGGACCTGCCAGCGACTGAATCCTTGCAGGCATCGTGGACAGTGTTCAAACTTGAACCTCGTTTAGGTCCCAGTATAAAGGGGACTCCGCCAGCTTCTTGGGCCATGGGCAACATGGGGAGCGTCGTCAAAAACGTCTTCACACAAATTCATCCTGGCACTCGCCGAATTCACATCCTCCCTTCAGAGAACTAGAACTCTTTTTCGCCCTATCGATATCACTTCCAAGACAAGACTTGTAATCTGACTTTCCGGAATGTCTGCTCCATCCTGCTCCATCGAGGCAGCTGCATTTATTGAAAGGCCTCTATCTGCCTCTGTATTTATCTTTTTACATCTCCATAATTAGATTGGGCTCTTTTAAGGACAGCCTATCCTCTACAAAACCTTCTTCGACTCGCTCAAAACAAATTAGCTGGTGTCGGGCCGGGGCTCGCGGGTGGTCACTTCCTGAACACGGTAAATCTGCGAAGGAATGCATCCTGCTTGTTATCCCAAACACTCGCGTAGTCTCATAGGCTTTATATATTTCTCCAAAGATATGTTCCATTTATTATCTCGTTACCCCTCGTAACCGGTCCTTTCAGCTGGATCATGCCTTCTCGAGATGAACGGACTGACTGGCTATGGAGCATGGCAGTTAATAACCTTCATCACCAGACGACCGCGGGGAACTTGTGTCAAGGGTGACGATGGCCCGCGATGCCGCACATGTAGTTAACAAGGAAGACGTAGGTGATGTCCGGAAGCCAACAAGTCACGAACCAGTCCCTAACAAGCCTTTTTGGGAATAGACCACTGTGAAAAGGCTCGTAAAGCAAAGCCTGTCAATCTAGACGATGGTGAATCCTTGGACGATCTCTTGAGCGATAATGCCGTTGTGGATTTTACCTGTTTTGGTATGTGCGATGGTCTTCTGAATCACCTATCGGGTTATATATAGTCGAAGCTCTTATCCAAGGAGCTACCATTGTGTGTCCCGGGCCAACGTTGGTTCGATTTTGGTTCGGTTGCGTCATAGTCTTTCTTCGGGACTATACAAAACCGTTTCTGGTGTTCAATTTAAGACTCATCCTTGTCCAAGACAAAAATGCCATACACAACTTGTCCCAATAAACTCCCGTGCAGGTCCGATTTTCCTAATTTCGGTAGCTCAACAGTCTAGTATCAAAGTGGGAAAAAGACAACCCGACTGTGGTAACATTGCAATATGGCAGTCGATGAAACGCCACTAGTGGATTGCGAAACTTGTCAGGGATGATGGGCAGCTGATGGGCTGGTAGTATTGCTGCAGCTACTGCCATCAATGATTATCTTTCTTTGAAGTTAAAGTCCGGGGGAAAACCGGAAGATGCGTACCTGCTCTTTGTCTGTACCGTCGTATTGTACTCTCTCCTACTCTACGATTACATTTTTGTGAAGCTTTTCCTCCCTGTTTTGTGCTGTTCATTGAGGCCTTATTCGATGCAGATATGCGTGTGATTTGCCACTGACTTCCACTCATTCTCGAATTGATCTCATGACTGGTTTGAGTTCACCTGTGATAAGAGCCAGATGCAAGGAAAGATACAACAGAAAGACACAAGAGAGAGAAGGTGGCACTGAGGGGTTTGCAGGGTCCCAGGGGGAAACCATGGGAGAGAAACATGTTTAGGGAAGTTAGAAGAGAAACCCAAAAGGAAACTCCGTGTAGAGACAACTTCCAAACAAGAGAACTTGCTGAAAACCTTGGCCTGAGCATGTAGGAGACCAGTGAAGAGAAACAACTGAGTGGAAGACCACTCATGCACACTACAAGAGGGTTTGTGGTAGGAGGGCACAAAAAAACCAAGCAGAACAATGGCTCAATGAAGCAAGCTGTGCAAACTCACATGCCATCTCTCGCCCGACAAGCCCCGTGGCAAACTACAAGGAAGCTGCTACTATCCTTAGATTAGCCTGATAATCGATATCCTCGTTGATGATCGTTCCCTCGTCACACCTTTCTCCGCTTGCATGATGACGACCACCTTCGACCATAAATTTGACACACCTACATACAACGGCAGAGTCTCGTTGAATACTGGCCTTTTCATTAATGGCAAGTTTGTCGACCCCGTAGATGGGGGCAAAATAGAGTAAGTCGCCAAGCAGTGATGGAAGAGTTTTCTCACGATATGCAGCGTTATCAACCCAGGTACATCTTTGAGGTTCATATGGTGTTTTAACGTTTTAACTATCATTGCAGCGACGGGCAAAATCATCACGTCTGTTGCCGGAGGCTCTAAGAAGGATGTAGATTTAGCGGTTGAAGCAGCAAGGAATGCTATGAAGACCAGCTGGGGTTTCAAGACATCAGGCGATCTACGTGGACGTATGCTGAACAAACTGGCCGACCTGATGGAGCAGCATGTTGATGAGTTGGCTGCCCTCGAATCCTTGAACGCAGGCGCGTGACTCCAGGGCGACATTCCTGAAACTGATATGTAAACAGGAAAGCCTTTTGCTGTCGCTAGGGTAGGGGAGATTCTAGGTGTAATTCGGTGCATGAGATATTATGCTGGATGGGCAGACAAGGTACAAGGCAAGACAATCGAGGTCAGTCGACCTGTCCAGCTTCAAGCTTCAGATTGCGAATTCCATCTAGACCACGGAGAAAAAGTTCGCCTACACGCGTCATGAACCGTTTGGTGTAGTGGTAAGGCTTTGTTTGAAAATACCTTGCTTTACTGACATGACTGTAGGGACAAATCATACCATGTGAGTATTCAATCGTCTTGACACCAAGCAGTTCATGCAACTTTTTATACTAGGGAATTACCCCCTGGTAGGTAACTCTGGAAACCAACCGGAATCAGTCTAAAGCATCCAGCTTATGCTTTCCTGGAAGATCGCTCCTGCTCTAGCAACAGGCAATGCCGTCATTCTGAAGGTATCATACAAGTATATGCTGTGGATTTGTGCTGATAAGGATGTCTAGCCCTCAGAGATAACTCCTCTCACAGCGCTGAAGGTTGCGAGCTGGATTAATGAAGCCGGTTTCCCCCCTGGTGTCCTCAACATTGTTAATGGATATGGTGCGGATGAATCCACTTCTAGCGCTTTTCGTAAATTGAACTGCGACATAGGCCACACGGTTGGACAGGCGATATCAGAGCACCCTAGAATTAGGAAGGTTGCCTTTACTGGAAGTACTATGACAGGCAGGAAAATACAAGAAGCTGCTACTCGAACCAATCTGAAAGTCGTCACTCTTGAACTGGGAGGCAAGAGTCCAAATATCATTTTTGATGATGCGGATCTCGAGCAAGCAGTTAAATGGGCAGTACGGGGAATATTGTGAGTCGGTCGTGTCCTGTTGCATCGCCGCTAACCACAATTATCAGCGGAAACATGGGCAAGTGTTTGCTCCGTCATATGTCGTCAATCTAAAAACTTGATCACATAGGCCAAACTTGCACAGCAGGATCTCGCATATTTGTCCAAGAAGGAATCTATGACTCCTTCTTGACCGCTTTCTCACAAGCCGCACGCTCACTGCAGGGTGCCGCTGGTGATCCATTCGAGCAAAGTACGAAACATGGCCCTCAAGTATCTCAAACCCAGTTCGATGTAGGTGAAGATTGTGTATTTAGCTTCTCTAATCATTATCTAGCGCGTGATGGGATATATTCACTCGGGTAAGCAGGAAGGGGCCACACTTCATACGGGAGGACAGAGACACGGCGACGAAGGCTACTTCATCCAGCCGACAATCTTCACGGATTGCAAGCCTACGATGAAAATTGTCCAAGAAGAAATCTTTGGGCCTGTGGCAGTTGTCATGAAATTCAAGACGGAAGACGGTGAGCGATCGTTCAACCTTGTGCATGGATACTCATCTAATGATTCAGAGGCTATCGAACTGGCTAACGATACCAACTATGGACTGGCATGTGCTGTTTTCACGCAGAACAATAGTAAGGCTATTCGTGTTGCCCATGCTTTAGAGGCGGGGACTGCCTGGATCAATTCGGTAACCGATAGTGATTTTAGAGTGCCTTTTGGCGGTTACAAGGAATCCGGATGTTCGTCTGTTCTTGTTGTGACTCGCACCAAAGGTTGACTCTGTATACAGATGGACGTGAGCTTGGGGAATATGCCCTTGACACGTAGGTTCTTTTTAGAGGCTCGTTTCGTACTGACAAAAGTGAAGGTACACACAAGTCAAGGCGGTTCACGTCAATATTGGGTTGAGACTATAGGCTGTATTTCGTGTACAAAAGAAAATGTACTCCAGAACGTGTTGTGAAAACCCAGAGTTATGCCAAGAGTTCTGTCATTCGAGGCCCTGCGCGGGCTGGGTTGTGAGTACTTGAAGTGATAACCACATGTTATAGGCGTGGCCGAGTGAGAAACGGAAGTGATCCGTGAAACTTATTTTGATCGGCTTCTTTATAAATCTTGGTCTGGACATGCCTTGTCGAACTTGTGTTGGACTGAGAAATGAGGTCTGACGCTTTAGCTATCCTTCTCCTCCTTGCAGAACTTGTCTACGGCCATGGTTTTGTTTACAGGGTCATTGTAGACTCCCAGACATATATTGGAAACATACCTGGCAGCGACGACCCAACTCCCAGTGTCATCCGACAGATTTCTACTCAGGACCCGGTTATGAATGCTACAAATCCTTACCTGAACTGTGGACAAGCTGCCTTGCTAGCGGAAGACGTGGCAGACGCCAATCCCGGCAGCACATTGTCTTTCGATTGGCGAGAGGCCAATCTTGCAGCGGTAAGGATTCTTCATGTTTTTAGATGCCGTTTCTTATAAATTTACAGTGGCCACATAATACAGGTCCGATGCTGGCATACATGGCTTCTTGTGGTTCAACGTCTTGTACTCAATACAATTCTTCTGCCGCCAAATGGTTCAAGATCCAGCAAATAGGCTGGAAGACCGACGGTAGCGGTGAATGGGCTCAAGCAGATCTAAGTAAGCTCGTTTCTTCTTTTTTAAACACCTTACTCATCTTTTACAGTGCAGGGGGCTTTGGCAGTAATAACGCTGCCTACTAACCTTGCTCCAGGCAATTATCTCGTTCGACACGAGATAATTGCACTGCATCAAGCCAACGTCCTTCAGGGTGCCCAGTTCTATCCTTCATGCACACAACTGCGCGTCGGGGGAAACGAGACAGGAATCCCAGATGCGCAAGACCTCGTTTCGCTCCCCGGTGCCTATCACGATGATGACCCAGGATTGTACGATCCCAATGTAGATGCCTCGCCTTGTTACAACGCGAATCCCAGCTAACAAGCATACAGAACAATTTCTACGACCCAAATGCTACATATATCTTCCCTGGTCCGCCAATAGCCGAGTTTGCTTCAGCGACAACTTCACCTGGCTCGACATCACAGCCTCCAGCTGGTTCACAGCCTTCTTCCTCGTCGCCGTCTTCTAATTTGACGGAGGGATCTCAAGTTTGTCGACTGGAAAGACAGTCGAACACGATTTCAGCGACTCTGGCGCTAGTCCGGAACCTTCCACGCGATTTGAGTGTTGCATTTAAGGCGCTGGGGGATCTGTAGGACAATGTGTATGTTATATGTAATTTAAATAACACGGGATGCAGGCCGGATTGAAGACAACTAGCCCAATATTCTTCGTACAATGAATGCCTGGCGGCCAAAAAGTCGGTGTTTTCATTGCACTAGATGTTCTGAGAAAAGAAGATAGCATCAGAACAACTCCTCTTCTTCCGGCTTCCAATTCTTTGCCTGATCCCAATACCCCTTCAACTTGTCTCCAAGAAGTTCCTTGGCAGTCATATCCGTGGGACAACTCTTGGCCCTAAAGTTGGTAAAGGCACGGTCTCTTAATTGTCCTTCCCAAACGAGATAACACTTGTTATTCTCCAAAGACACAGCGGGATCTTCCTCTTCTTCATCCTGTGTTTTGGACACACTAGGTCCAGGTTCGACAACCTGTTCCTCAGGTTCCTCCAGCTCGACCTTTTCACTCCCTCGAGGTCGAGCAGGCTCCGTCCAAGCAATACGATGGAGCATGAGCCTCTTGTAATTCTTCACGTACCTTGCAGCGCCTTCAACATAGACCAAGCTAAAGTTGGGGTTGAATATACAGACACCTGTCAAGGCCATCTGTTCTGCATTCTTGCGAACCTTGAATTGATGCGCTGGATCAGAAAGTTTGTGGATCCTGTCAAAGGAAATGAACAAAAGGAACAAAGAAAAGGTCGGACCCACTTGAAAACAGCACCGTGGATACCCTTCTTCTCCTCTTCATGCTTCTTGTTTTCAATCTTGTCGCGACGCTGGTCATCGGTCAGCTTGCGTTCGGCATTTATCTTGTCGTGCGTATGTTTCCTTTGAGCAACCTCTTTTCTGACTTTGGCTTCGACACGCGTTGGATCTTGGACGGCGTCTGAAGTGAGGACCTTCATGAGATTCGCAAGACGAACTGGAGAATGTATGTCAGTAAAACGGAGGGAGAGCACTGATAGTGTAAACCTTTGGGAGGGTCAGGAGGTAAAAGACCCATCCGGATACGATCTCGCTTGTCTTGAAGGTCGGAAGCACGTTTCAACTTTCTCATCTTCTTTTGTTCCTATTTTTTCGTATGAGCCTAGTCCACGGCAAAGGGCCGACAGACAAACCTTCTTAGTCAGTTTCATAGGTTTCAGTGCAATCTTGTTTTTGTCACTGGGTGCAGGAATAGGGATAGGGTGTTGAATGTAGATGGTAATAGGCGAGTTCTGATTCCTGATGTACAAGACGTGCATGCCATACGACAGATCGTCATATTTTTTGCTAGGAAGGAGCGAAGCGTCCCACCATTCGGCCGTCGGTGGTGGTGGTCGCTGAGGATAACAGTCAGATTGAATAGAACTTGAATTTCAAACTTACCTTGAGATTCTTTTCGACTCCCATATCACCATCCAAACCAGCCTTTCGAGCACTCTCGGCAATCCTTTGTTTAAGAGCTTCCATCTGGATTTCTTGTCGCATTTGGTTACCAAGAGCCAAATATTTGCCCTTCGGGTTGAAGCGGAACGAACGGCCGCTGCGCTCCCTTGGAGTACCGTCGAAACCGGTTTCCTTAGAGGATGGAATGGCTGCGTAAGGATTGGATGTTTCGACCGGCTTAATTGGGGGTGGCGGAGGAGGAGTGGGCGCATTACGAGTATTTGCCTTGATGGAAGCAAATTTGGGCTGCATAGGCTTGTACCTGTCCTTCTTGGACTGTGAAGTAATGACGGTTGTTTCCAGCAATAGAGGATGAGCAGCCATCTTTAGACCTGTGCCCGGCTGAGCGGGCTCTGGAATACGAGACTTTGGCTTGCTTTGCTGGACAGCGGCCGTGTAAACATTATCCTTGACGCCAAGTTTGGACTGTGCATTGGCAACTCGACGTTTTGCATCAGCAACGCGTCTGGAAAGCTCGTCTGGATCTGGAGCAGGAGAGGATTTGGAGGAGCGAGGGGTGTCAGAAGCGGGCCTTGGGGTTGAAGAGGCAGAGGCAGAAGCAGAAGGGCCTAGAGCTGCATTCTTCATGTTAGCAAGTTTGGCTGTGATTTCGGCACGTTTCTGTGCTATGAGATCGGCGCTTGAGAGCTGGAAGAACATAAGAATGAGCCAATGAAATACAGCAGACTTACAGCTGGAGATGACGAAGACGTATGAGAGGCATTCTGAAGCAAAACGTTATAGGAAGATGTCAGACTGTGTTTAAAAGCAACTTCACCTTGGAAAGATGAAGAAAGAGCACTCACAGCGTCACTGCAAGAAAACTAAAGTGAGTGATAGGTCATTTAAGCGAGCAGAGTCCCACCTTTTGAGCTTTTTGTTGCTCGTCGAGTCGCCATTGGTCTCGAGCGGGCGTTTTCTGTCGTTCATGGTGGTGGTGAGGAGCAAGTCACGAGTTTAGTCATGTTTCCGCTGCGATCCGTATGCACGCCGCGGCCGTGGACCGTGTTCAGCAGAAATGCAAGCCAGCTGGCACCGCGACAGGTCAAATATTTGAAGCGACACAAAGGGTCGATACCGATTCCAACCGGTGGTTCTATCAAGGGCACAACGCTGGCATTTGGCGATTGGGGCATCAGAATTAAAGGCAACGGCGTGCGGTTCAGTGCGAAGCAGCTCAGCACGGCAGAGGAAGTCATCAAGCGAAAACTGAAAGTGCTCAAGGGTTCGAAAGTATGGTTGCGGGTGTTCCCTGACATTCCCGTCTGTGTAAAGGTACGCATATCAACTGGGGCTCTGCTGTTCGCTGCAACTTGGCAGGGAAATGAAACACGTATGGGCAAAGGCAAAGGCTCGTTTGAATTCTGGGCTACACGGTATGGAAACTTGCTGTATGAGAGCCTAGTCTTACAGTGCTCACTTAGGGTGCCGACGGGACGTGTAATCTTTGAAATTGGCGGCGTGCCAATCCGAGAGGAACTTGCTCGCGACAGTGCGGATTTTTTCCTGCACAAAGACGCGTCTAATTATCTCAGTTCTTCGACAGGCATCGTCAAAGCTGCCAACCAAGATGGAATTCATCAAGCGGGCTACGCCACCGCGACTGGGCAGACTCATACTGCATTCTCAGAATCAACCACGGACAGACAACGCAGTAGTAGGGGCAGATGCCCCTGTTGTAGAGTCGACTTAGCGAATAATTTTGTTGTTTACGTGCCAAACATGGCGAGCCAGCAGACGCAGTCGATGCGTATCTGCGCTAGAATCGTCACGAAAGTAATGCAGAGACATTCGACAGGGCTGACGACTTCAGAGCTATTCCAACTTGTCAGAAGTTCAAAGCCCCCGCAGAAATTCGTGCCATACACAGTTGTATCGACGACATACGGAAAACTCGGGAATGCCAGACGAGCACCACCAGCACCATCGCACCCAGACCATCCAGTCCAGTCTCTCAAGTGGGTTCTGTTTCTCTGGAATTCAGCTAATAATCCTAGTTTTCTCAAAAAGACAGTATTGCCTATGCTGGCACACAAGAAAATGATCACAGTCGTACAGACTACGCGTCCCGACGCCCCCAACAAACTGTGGGTCTGGAAGAAGATCGATCAGCGTTCTCTTCCGTCCAGAAAACCACAACCATCCCAACCAATATTCGGTCAAGAGGTCGGTGTAGGAGAAGACATCTCGCATCTCAACAAGCGAAGACAGCGAGCACGACTGCTCAAAGTTCGGAGAGACGTGAAGCTGTTGCGTGCAAGAGAGAAGCGACTACGGGCTGAGCGACGAGAAGATGAGCTGAGGCGACGACGCGAGGCAAAGATGCAGAGAAGACAGCAGAAATTGGCAGTACAGTAGAATACGGTCACGCGTCAAACATGCTCCTTAGATTCGCTCCATCACCAACTGGCCCTCTGCACTTGGGGGGCCTTCGTATGGCACTCTACAACTTTCTTTTTGCAAGGAAACACGCTGGCAAATGGATCGTCAGAATTGAAGACACAGACGGCGTACTATCCTTCCACCTCATTCTCCAGCAATCTATTGATATAAACAGACAAGGACTGTTCCTGGCTCCGTGGAAGGCATAAGAAAGGCTCTCGACTGGGCAGGCCTCGACTACGACTTCGGTCTGTCCTTGATAACGCGACAATTCAGTCTTAACGCGATGCAGGCCCCCATAAAGATGGTCCACATGGTCCTTACTTTCAATCAGAGAGACTCGACTTGTACCGCTCCTACGCCAAGAAACTCCTCGATGTCAGTTTTGCTTCCTATGCTTTCCATTCACCCATCAGTACCGTTCAGTCAGGTCATGCTTACAGGTGTTTCTGTTCTCCGGATAAATTGGCTTCCATCAAAGAACGCTTGGCCCGTTCAGGCTCTCCTTATTCCTATGACAGGACCTGTCTGCACCTCACCGATGAAGAGGTGGCCCGTAAAGTCCGCGCTGGAGAAAAATTCGTCATTCGAGTCAACGTGAGTCTCCACTCTAGGTCCTTCCCATTCTTGACGACAACCGTACTTAGGACACACATAGACCATCAAGACCACCCACAAAAGACATCGTATTTGGCTCACCCAAAGATGCTCATGGTTCTACAGGATTAGACGCTGTCCTACTAAAGTCTGACTCCTTTCCAACCTACCATCTAGCATCTGTGGTGGACGACTATGAAATGGGAATCACCCATGTGCTACGAGGACAGGTCTGCAAAAATCCATCCTATTCAGACACTCTTACACATCCTTAGGAATGGCTCACATCACTTCCACTTCATTTAGATCTCTACGCATACCTAGGCCTCACTCCACCTCAGTTCGCTCATGTGCCCGTTCTTCTAAATCCCGATGGTACAAAAATGTCTAAACGTAGAGGGGACGTTCAAGTCATTGATTACATAGTTCGTAGACTTTCTTCGATTAACAGTCTACTAATCCCCGCATCCCAGCGCCGTGGCTGGGAACCTACAGCACTGCTCAACTGGATAGCACTTGCAGGATGGGGCGCTCGACACGAACCTCAAGATCCAGATTCTCCTTCCAACGAGTTTACCAAACTTGTTCATGAAGCTCCAAGTAGCACAGCCGTAATGGACCTCGGCGAAATGATTGACGCAGTGGGTTTTAATCAGCCATCGCTTCAACTGCTTTATCCATCTCCTAACAGTTTGAGCTTTCTGCTTTAACCCAACGAAGTTGCAGTCTGGATCCAGAAAAGTTGGAATACCTCAACAAGCACCATTTAGCCCGCACCTGGTCAACTTCAAAGGGTTTGGATACCCTTGCGCACAAAGCCCATGAGAATGTCAAAGAAGCTTTTCCCTCCAGGTCTGATGAATGTTACCAGTCATTTCTTTCTCATCAGTCCGCAGTCAATATACAGACATCGACAGTTTGAAACGTGTTATTAAAGCACTCGATGTAGGTCCAATCCACATCTTTCCAAACCCATCAAAGACCTCTGCAGGGTAGACTAACAAACATTCAAGACATCCCTCAACTAGCCCCTTACCTTTTTATCGAACCCGATTGGACTACCGATGAAGCAAAAGCCATGATCCGTAAGACTGACCCTTCTCATATAGGTGAGCTCTAATCCGGAATGATGTTCTGAGTTTCTTACTTGTATAGTGTCCACGCTATCTTCAGTGATTGAGGACTTGCAAGCCAGCGCCTCGCAATGGAATGATATCCATCTATCTGTGTTCCTAGCCGAGCAACGTGAAAAGCTCGGTATCAGCCAAAAGATTTTCATGACCGTATTAAGATATGCACTGACTGCACGTAAGGTAAAGGATCTCTCTTTCACGACACAACTCACTACACATCTCATCACTAGGATGGCCCACCCGTTGCAGATATAATGCGAGTACTGGGATTGCAGCGACTGACTAGCAGATTACAGAATGTAGTACAAAATGTGCAATGTTAAACAATGGCCTTGGAAGGAAATTATAAGGTCTCCCAACCTCCGGCATCTATGCTACTTTCTAACTTTCTAGCGATAAGAGTAGGAACGGTATGATTCAGCCATGTCTTGCGCACATCCTCCCATCTTGCATGGTGAAGATATTGTCGACGACCACGTCTAGGAAAAGGTCAGCGCAAGCAACCCAGCAGCTTACAACACTACCTCATCGAAACGTCCATCTCGCCATGTACGTCCAAATAAGGGGACGAAGCAAACATCCCATTGTTCGCATAAATGAACAACAGCATCGATCGCTTCACCAGGAAATAAACACCAATGGCCCCACCACACTCCCGCATGTGCATATTGCACTCCCCACGCCGTTCGGTGTGCTCTGGGTCTGTGCAACAATCACTTTGCATGCAACATATAGTGCCACAAAGCAGACAGATCGCAGCGTCTTGCGGGACAGTGTTGCATCTTGAGCAAGTCAACTTATCCACATCGGCAAATAGATTGTCCAAAACGTGTGGAAGGCGGACTAGGCGATGGACCGTAGGCATATCTAAAACAACTCCGAAATTAAGAGGCGAGGCGGCATGTGAGTGTCCATAATGAGCGCACCAACCAGACAACGCATTCTGCAGTGTGTCTTGATTGGGTAGATCGGATAAGGGTGGAATCCCAAGCATGCTCAAAAGGCGACGGTATTCGTTAGGTTCAGGTACGTCAAATCGAGGAGTTGGGAATGCGGATGGTAAAATGGAGCGGCAGAGAATGGCAGCTCGTCGCAAGAAGGGTAGTGTAAATGTGTAGAGAAGTTTCTCAATCCGAGCTTCCCCAAAAGTCTCGAAAGCCAACGTAGCAGTGTGCTCAAACACCGGAGAATGACGGACAACGGACATGAAGAACATCCGCACATCCCCAAAGAGGTCCTCGTGAGATCTACGAGGAACCTGGGTCGTGTTATAGCTCCGGATCTTGTTCAGGACGAAAACTAATCCGATGACCGTCCGCGCCAAACACACGTAGTAGGCAAGGATGAGTACATGCCGAAGCATTTCAGGGGCTACAGCAGCAGTCTCCACCAGCACGCAGAAAGGGTCTCTCAGCAGAAGCGGGTACGAGAACGATGTCAGCGAGCTGCGACTCCATTCTGGCAGCAGTCTTTTGATAATCCCTTGCTTGACTGCCTCTCGGCCCTCGTCTGGTCTGCCCTTGAAGTGAAGACCCGCTAGTTTGGTCAGGCAAGTGAGGAGTCCACGGATCATCCGTGTCTGCGCCTCCGTCAGGTTATCAGCTACAAGACCGCCAGGAGAGTCGAGCCCTCTTTGTGCTATTTCCATCGCGGAAATGGTATAACCAACTAACTCTTCTGGCAGATAAAGCCCGGCTCCTCGCTCCCCAGGTTCAGGCTCGTGTCGGTCCCGCAAATGCCGGGTCTGCTGGGAAATAGACTTGGAAACGACCATGACTGTATCGATCATCTTTATCGTGTCCATACCCTCCCATCTATCCGAATTCCGCATGGCAGTCGAGTATCCTGAGTCCTGAGCACTCCAGAAGACAAACTCTCCAGTCCCGTTCCTAAACTGCAATGATTCTAGCAGTGGATCAGGTTTGGACTTTAAGATCCCGATACCAGCGGCTCGAATCCAATCGGGAAAAGGTGTTGTGTTAGTGGGTGTTGCGATCGGATTAGAGACGGGGAGAATGACGTTTCCAAGGCTTTTGCACAAAGGACAAATATATTCTTTGCGAGGAATGCTCTCCGGATGATTTCTAGTGGATTGAGCTCTATGACGCTGACGAATGGAGACGCTGTAAACGTGAAAACAGTCCAGATGCATCATATGAGTACAAACAGAAGCGTGCAACCCAAAGCGTGTGCTCTGGTTTGGGAAACCCTCAAAATTGGCTGGGTGGGTGGACTTGGCATCAAGAGCTTCTGCCGCATCATGCGAGACAGATGTAGCTATTGAGCCGTCAGGCCGATCCATCGAGAGAGGCGCCTGTAACACATCATTCATATGAATGTTAGAGCCATCTGGTTGCCGTCGGATCATTCGACTTGGCTGAACCATCCCCAGCATTCCAAAGGGCCGCGAAGAATTAAGGTCCTCTTGGCAAACGATGCAGGTGCCATACGACTGTTGCTCCTGTTGGGTCTCCTCCATATCTTCGTCGCCTTCGTCATCAATGTCATCAAAATTGATGGCAAAACTGGCCTGCTGAGCCTTCATTTGCTTCAGGATAGCATCTTGTCTAGCTTTCGCAGCTCGCTTTTTTGCATTTTCAGAATCCGAAACAGGTGAAGGATCCAGCACACGCCGTCGACTTTCAACTTCTTCGGGAACAATCTCTTCAATCTGGCCGAGAATCCAACCAACCCGGGCCTTATAAGGCTTGTATTGCTCGTGATGTTCCAATGTGCAAAGGATATCAATTAGGTTTTTCTCTTCTTCAAATACCTTTACGGCGCAAAGATTGCTAAAAATGAGCTTCCGTTCAACGAGTGCAAGCATGATAAGATGAAGGCCTTGATCGAGAATGGCTTCCGCGGATGACGGAGCTGACCCAGACGACTCGGTGAGGACCAACAGATTATATAGAGTATAGAACATGACTTGCAACAAAGCTTCTGACTCGAAGCACGAGTTGATGATTGCAAAGGGTCCTGAAGTGATTTCCGAAGGTCGAGGAAGTATGACTGGATCCGTGACACCCGTCTTGCGGCGCAGACGGTTCAACAAGATCATCTCCACCTCCTCACGTTTATTACGCGGATAATGGTAGAAAAATGGATTCACTTCGTCAAACGCCTCGTCTTTGAGTTCATAAACTCCGTAATCAGCAGTACCTTCCGGAGTCTTGAAGTTGGTCACTTCTTTCAGAACATGCTCAAAGCTGACGTCTTCGACGAGGCGTTCAGCCAAGCGTTTGACGAGGTCGGTGAAGGAGCAGGGTCCTAATGCCAAAGCGTGCACAATTTCGCGCCGCACTTGCTTCTCCACAGACATTCTAGTCGCACTACCGCTTTCGCTAAAAATCGTGATCAAAACGTATAGCACCTCTTCTACCATGCTGGTAAGCTGAGGACCCTCGTATGCCGAATGCAAAAAAGCGCCAGAGAAGTAACCCAAAAGCCCAAACCTATCCAGAATGGACACAATGACGGTGTTCGGATCAAGTATGATAAGGGCAACCTGGAGGATGAATAGGTCTTGATCGTAGCACAACTCGCGTAGCATGAAGTCACGATAATGAAGGAGTTGTCCCCGGATGGCAAATCCATTCCTGACCCAAAGACCAGTGCGAATCTGGGCGATCATAGCAAGGACTGCGGTTGTCACGTCAGCAAGATAGGAGATACTTCATATAGACGGACCTCTTAGAGGAAAATCTACAATTGTGAGTACGGCTTGTTCACTCACATGCCGCAACATGACATCACGCACACTGGACATTCCTACTTCAAGGACACGTTCTTCCGTCAACAAGTGAACGTGCTTGAAAAGCTCGGCGAGCAGCCAATGGAGAGAGTGATGAAAGCTAATCCAACCTTCCAAAACATCAAAATCAATTATCCGATAGGCAGTGTCTCCGAAGGTGATCTCGTGAAAAGAAATTTGGGAAAATTTGTCATGGTCAAGTCTGTCTTCTGCAAGAGTGCAAACCATTAAAATGTGATGCATGACAGTCGAAATTGCTGAGATGAGATCTGCTGTAGATGCTCTTGAGTAAGCTTCTCCATAGACTTTGATGACTCTAGACAAGGACAACGTGACATTAAACACGCTAATCCACGCGTCAGTCTCGTATTCGACGTGGTTTGTAGCCGCGCGTTTGTTTGGGTTTACACACATGAACAGCTGACATGTCTTGGCCAACTGAACTATGAACTCGCGGTTATGAGCTATCATGTTCTGGACAGGATCGTTGTGACATAGATAGCGGAGATCACTGAACACCGGCATGAATCGTTTAGATTTGAAAGGGGAAGTGTCGACATCCACGTAGGCGCTTAGCATGGGAGGATAAATGATATGTTTTCCTTCGATTTGGTTTGTGAAAAAGGCAGTGATGATAGCGAGGAGACGTGATATCAGCCTATGGTGTCGGACAATATGGGCAGCGACAGACGGGGTGGTGAATAGCTGGAGAGCAAAGTACTTGATTGAAGTCTCTGCTTCTCGATCGACGAGGAGATAGGCATCGATTACTCGAGGGTAAACTGTAGCAAAGTGACCGGCTGGAAATTTTAGCTACAGAGCTATCCAGAGAGAAAAGAGAAACATACCGACAGCGAGCTTGTGGTCACGACTGAGGGTAAGTACAGCTGTGTATATCTCCTTGAGACTAAGCCGAGGCTTCTTCCAGAGTCTTGTGTGATACAAGAAGAGTGAGTCAATTCGGGCTGGGTTTGGGACGTCAGGAAGGGTATCCTGGAGTGCATTGAAAGCAGTGCGGTCTCTGTTCCGAGGCGACAATAGCTCTTCGGCAATGATTTCTCGCAGGATGAGAGTATCGCTGCCGAGTCTGCTTCGAGTCAAGTCCAAGAGCCACTCTATAACTACCGCAGCAACTTGCTCCCGAAATGTATCATAAGCGCGACGAACTGTTACGCCAAGGTCGATCTGGGCAATAGTTTGAGCTACATCTAGCAAGCGCACAACATCTGTGCCCATTTCGATGATCTCCCTACCATTTCCATCGGTTCTGTGGGTGATATCTGAGGCCTCCTCCCTCGTTCTGTTAGTAAGATCGCAGAGAATCTTGATGACCTCGTCGAACGAGTGCTTGTCATCGTTCCACAGCACCATGCAATACTGTTCTTTCATCATGGGATCCGCAGATGGTTGCAAACGGAGGTCAGCCTCATTAGTTGGCACGAATGGCTCGTCTGGAGAGAAATCAAGAGTTTCCAGCACAAAGTCCAGGGCGTATCCAACTGTACGGCCCATAATATCTCGCAATTCTGCAGGGACCGTGACACGTAAAGGAAAATTTTTGACTGGCGGAATTACGTCGGGCAATGGTTTTGAGTTGGACTTTGGCGTCGCATGAGACATATCTGGGTCGGAAGAAGCTGATGGAGGTGCTGAGGGATGGAACGGGCATCTAATAGGTCTTCTCCAAGCCTCTGGATCACCACAATCACAACAACCACCCGACTGCTGAGCTATGAAGAAACTAACATTATGGCCAACATGATCAGTGGCATGAAAACAGCGCGAACAAATGACACAGCTATCGTCGTGTGCACAGTCTCTATGAAAGCAGTTTAGACCAGGTTGGTAAGCTATTCGGAGTACTTACTTGCAGCGAAAACAACTCTCACCCTTTTTGAGAATATGTGCGCAAGGTCTACCTGGAATGATTGGTTCTGGTTTTCCCGCCCCACAGAATCCGAGAGAAGATTGAAGTTGGCTTAGGGTGGCATGTAAAGGCAAGCTGGAATTGGAGTTGGGCAGAAATAAATGGGCATATGGACCCCAGAACGCATCATATAGCTCTGAGAGGATTTCTGCCCGCGTAGCCGGTGTAAATACGTACTTTCGTGAGCCAGGCAAGGTCTCGAGAACGAAGCGCAGATGCGAAAGTGAGTCAGAGGTACGATCTCGTGGATTCATGGATGATGGAAGGAACTTTGCAGGAAAAAAGGAAGATAAGGACATCTTCAAGACTGAGTGAGGCTCGTGGTAATTATGCGAGGAATTCGATCGTGAACGTCGTGAATGAGTTTGTCGTAAAAGTAGCGTGACCAATCACGTCTTTCTCTCTCTACTGTCATCCATGTCCACAAGAAACTCGGCTCAGATCGCGTCGGGAAAGTCATCGACGTCGCTCATTAGCTCCAATCTGGCCGCACTGGCCGACCCACCAATTCGTCTTGTCGATGGGGCCATGTTGGACTACTTTGTCATCGAAGCGGTCAACACTTTACGCGAATCTTCTAGGGTCGCTACTGCCAGAGCAAAGGAAATAGAAAAAGAAATGATAGATGCAGGTCTTATGCCTGCCCCGCCACCACAACCGTCATCTTTACCTCTGAAGAAAGAGAATCCAAGAGAATCTGTTGCCAGTTTACAGTCTCGCACCAGTAGCCCAGCAAACAAGCCCGCCGTGGACGAGGAAGAGGAAGCTGTTAGACTCCGTCTAGAGAATATTGGCATGCATGTCGGTGCCAACTTTGCTGAAAGGTGGAAATCCTGCCTGCGTCGTTGCTATTCTCATAAGTAAATAGGCTATGTCGAGACAAACCACTGTTTGGTGAAACCCTGGAAGTTATAAAATTCATCTGCAAAGATATTTGGTATGCCCTATGGGAAAAGCAAGTCGACAATCTTCGTACTAATCACAGAGTCGGTGTCTGCCAGCCTGCTTTATCGTGACTTGATCATTTATTCAGGGAGTGTACGTGCTACAGGATAACTCTTTCAGGCCGATTTCTCGATTGTCATCATGGCAAGGGCGTTCTGATGGTGTCAAGCGAGCAAAATTGGTGTGTCAGACCTCAACATTGTCGACTCTTTCTCATTCTTTAGTATGTTGCTCTACCCACGGGAGTCATCAAAGGTGCACTCTCGAGATTGGGCTATCAAGCTACTGTGACGGCTGAAATTAATACTCTGCCACAATGTGCGTCCGCTTCGTATACCTTCTGTCACTGACTCGGGCTTGGTAGGCACTTTCCAAGTGAAATTACCCAAGGGGGCATGAAAGACAACACTTGACTTTGGCTGCTGGGCCACCATCCTTGGAGCTTGATGGNNAGCTTGATGGTTGTTTCCGCGGCATCTCCGTAAATTACGGATTGGAACTAGAGATCGAGGATCTATCGATAAATAGAGAGGTCACTCTGATCAGCCTGATCTCCGACGCATTAGAAAACAACGCTCGAATGAGTTGGGTACAGGAACATATACATACAACGGCGGTATTGAAGTACACGAGTGTTCTAGTTAATCTCGATCAGCTCCACCTCAAAGAGGAGAGTCGAGTTTGGGGGTATTACAGGAGGAAACCCACGACTGCCATATGCCTAGACAACCATCAGCGCTGACAAGAGGATGCAGAAGAGGAACATACATAATCAGGTGTGCATGTAAGGAGGGCTTTCTGGCCCCTGGACAATTGGAGGACGCCTGATGCCATCGATAACCAGTACAGGTTGTAATGATGCACTGACCTTCATCCCAGCCCTTGATCACCTTTCCTACACCGATTTGAGTGACAAAGGGATCATTCCTTTGCAATAGACTGAGCTGTAGAAAATATACGAGCAGCAGGACGCACCGATCCCTGCTGGAGTCGAATTTCTTTCCACTTTCCAGGGTGCCAACATAATGGATTTTGACATTGTCTGTTTTGAACTCGGTATATGAGCATGAAGATGTCGATTAGACTGACCTCCTTTCTTGGGGAAGTTGACGCCATCGCCAGCTTTGATAGTTTCGATGGTTACACCCTGAAGTGGTGAGTGGAAGATGGGGAGAAAGTACGACTCACCATGATTGGAAGGAAGAATGGCTGGTCTCATCAAACTCGCAGCTTATAACTGCTCGGCGAGTGCAATCCTAATCAGGATCTGATCCGATATAGTCACATCACGTGGTCGAAACAATTAATCGATGCATCGATACGCTCGAGATTCATGCGGAGTAGCAATTTGGGGTACAGATACACTCTGAGATTCAAAAACTGCGGTCGTGAATGGATTCAATGGAAAGCATGGAAGAACCCATAGAAGGCTGGCCAGAATCTGGGCAATGAATTGTATTAGACACGCCAGAAAATAGTTACAATAGAATCCTGTTCAAATTCCGAGGCCCCCTGTGACCTCAAGAGTGTGTCCACTGACGTAGGATGCGAGTGGAGAAGCAAGGCTGCGTAAATCTCAGATTGCAAGAAGGTGACGACTTTGTTGCTCACAATAACATGGCACCCGCAGCATCATCGGGAGTGCCACCTCTTCTGAGGGGAATGTGGGGATAGGCTTCCCCACTGAGAACTGCAGCATCAGTGGGCGCCTTTGCACCCGGCACACCCAGAGCGACTTTTTTGCCGTCAACTTCGATTGAGGCACCAATTTCTTTGGCAGCGGTCAATCTAGAACAAGTCAGCTCGACTGACGAGAACGCAGACAAAAGACCTGGTATGAATCAAGCCAAAGGCAATGGTGTTGGCGCGAACACCAAAGGGACCCCATTCTTTGCAGATCGTTTTAGTCAGACCGACGACAGCGGCCTTTGCCGCCGCGTAGTTTGCTTGCCCGACATTGCCATGCAAGCCACTGGTTGAAGAAACATTGATAATGGAACGGTTTTCGCGTTGTTCAGGCTGAGAATGCGTCAGTGGAATGGCAAGCAATGATTTGAACCAACGTTGAGCCTAAAATATCGAGCAGCCTCACGAACGAGCCTGAAAGGTGCCCGGACGTGTATTTTCATCAGGGTATCGAAAGTTTCGTCTGGTAGAACATGGAGCATACGGTCCCATGTAAAGCCAGCTGTACGGTTTAGTTGTGCAGAGTGCGAGTGGAGTACACACCGTTGTTGACTATGTGGTTGATTTTACCGTATTTCCTGGCTGCATTGGTTCGGTAACGGCTGGAAATTCGCGCACTCACTGGACAGTCGCATCAACAATGCGTTTGGGGAAATCATCTGCGCCGACGTCGCCTGCTACGCCAATAGCGTCACCTCCGACAGTCTTTATTTCCTGAACGACGGCGTCAAGACGCTGTACGTCAATGCTTTAGCACGGTTTCAGAGTGAGACTAATGCATTATCATTGGGATAGACTTACTCGCTTGCCACTATCTTTGCGCCTTCTTTGGCAAAGAGAAGCGCTGTGCTGCGACCGATTCCCTGGCCAGCGCCTGATAGAGTTCAAGCGAGCGGCAATTTGCAGTGAGCAACTTACCAGTGATGATGGCCACTTGTCCTGCGAGCAGACCGCGTCCAGCAACGTTGGTGAGGTGACCTGAAATCTGTGCAAGACGCTCAGACATTGTGGTGTTCGCTTCCGTGAAGCGGCTATCGACGATACCGGTGGCGAACCAGCGATCATATGATCGTCGACGATTAATTGAACGAGTGAAGCTATCTCATATAGCGTTACCGCAAGACATTACACGGCGTATTGTAAATAAAGTAGAGGAAGCTCCGATTCTTTAAAAGGATCCAGGCAGTGAAGCGTGATTGTGCACAGGGGGTTATTTAACTCCGATGTCCTTCTTTTAGACAATTGACTGTCGGACCATTTTTCTTGTCTCGAACGATGGACTCGTCCCTACTTCCAGAGAATCGAGTCGTGCGCTTCGAACAAGAATGCGTACTGATTCCTGAAAGCCACAAGTCGAAGCGCACAATTCTGGTCACCCTTCCGTTGTGGAAGCGACGTACAGCGTCCACTGGCTCGGACGACCCCGAGCCCATTGACGACTCGCCGACTTTCAAGGTTACGCTCCCAAGGTTTGTGTTGCGTGGATGCTCTTCTCATATATAAATACCCGTTTATTATAGCTTCATGGCAAAGCCCCAACGATCTCCGTCTCGTGGTAGACAGTTGGATGTACCTCTCTCTCCCTGTCTTGTTCATCGCTCACAGTCTTCTTTGGAGCGCCTACCCAGACGACCCACAGCTCGTCGACCTTCGTTGCCTCTGCCCCCTGAGCACGTTGCCAAGTTGGAGACTGTCCCGCTTCGTGCATGCTGTCCAGACTGTCTTCCAGTCACAGAAGAATGTCTCAAAGAGGGCAGTCGTTGGGAAGAAAAGTTCACTCGTGGTGCACGCAGACGACGTAGTTCCAGTGCTAGCTCGGACGACTTTTCAATAGTCACCCCATCATCTAGCACAGGCTTTACTGCTGTTGCAGCTAACAGGCACGGTCGACCGGAACCTGCAGTCATAACTTCTCGCTTCCAGTCAGCCCTGTCAATCACAGTTGATGAAGTAGACAAGAGACGTCGATCTTTAGAACATGTCATTGAGCCAAGTCCGATTGAGACTACGTCTTCTGGCTCACCGGTTGCGCCTGTCCGGTCGTTGCCCATTGTAGAGGAAGACGAGGATCAACTCTTTCCTCTTCCATCTCCTCGCAGAACGCCCAGCAATTCGCCTTCTAACAGCACTGAGCCGTCTCCTGTTCCCAGTCCAAATGCATCTCGTCTGGGCTTGAATGGCTCTCACGATAGCCTTGCTCAAAACGGATCTGAAGAAGAAGTCCTTCCAAAGTCCCTTGCTCGCCGAGGCAGATGCGAAAAGGGTCTGTTGACTCCAGAACTGCCCGCAGCTGAGACTGCTCCCTGTCACGTACGTTCATCCTCTTGCCCAACCACGTCGTCTCCTGTCATACCCCTTCATGCGAGATCCACAACTTCTCAGCCCGCAGAGTCCACACCACCATCTTCTCCTGGTCACACAAAGTCACGTAACCCGTCCTTTTCACCGACGACCTTTTTCAAAGAGGCTTTGAAAGGCGTCAGCGCCATAGGCTCTGGCTTCTCATGACGCGATACCTCCAACTTATACCCTTGANNCTTGATCATCTTGGAATACTGTACACTCTTTTCTCTCATCCTCATAATCACCCTCGCATTTGCTTTTGTAACTACATGTTATTGTACACTCATAATCGTCAGTCATTATTGTTGTGGCTGTCATCAAGGTCCGATTCGCTGCAAGTTGCACTGCAAGCTTGAAGCTGTTGGCACAGGTAAAGAGCGTGACACGTCACGTTACCGGTCCATTTCCTCTTGCTGGCCATAAGAGACACCCAAAATGCCTATACAGGACCGCACAAACGAGTTCCGTGCATGCGTAGATTCAATTCGCAGTAGAACATCAATTCCGTCACGAACGAATGAAGCAAAACAGGGTCTGCTCCAGTCTAATGGCAAACCTCCGGGAAACAAGAGCGAGTTCTCGCGCATGGCTTCAACTATTGGCAAAGACATCAGCAGTACGACTGTCAAGCTTGGAAAGCTGGCACAATGTAAGCAGACTTGATGCTTTGAGAGCGACATACCTGACGTTATCAGTGGCGAAACGAAAGACATTGTTCGACGATAGACCAGTAGAAATAAGCGTATGGCACACTTGCACGTCTCTTCAGCCTAACACTCTCTCAGGAACTTACCTTCATAATTAAGCAGGACATTGCAGGCATCAACAAGCAGATTTCTCAGCTCCAGGCCTATGTCAAGCAAAAGAATACACAGGGCTCATCACTGAAGTCCTTCGAAGGCAAACAGATCGAAGAGCACAACAACAACGTTGTAATGCTCTTGCAGAGCAAACTTGCAAACACCAGTATGACTTTCAAAGACGTCCTCGAAGTTCGGACACAGGCAAGTTGGTCTGTACTTTCTCTCCCTCGGTTCTCACCGCCTCTTAGAACATGAAAGAATCCAAAGATCGCACAGAGCAGTTCATGTATTCCACGTCAGCGGCAGCCGCTCAGGCTCCCTCAAGTACGCAAGTCTTGGCTCCAACATCATTTAATTGCTCATTGTTTGCAGAATCCGTACTATTCAACCGTAATGACCCAATGGGTGACGGCAGTCCCAGCCGATTCGACTCTAAAGGCAAAGGTCGAGCGCCACAAGACGGGGATGTGTTGGCCCTTAATCTAGAGTCGGCGGAAGAGGGGGTACCTAATGGCAATCAGGCTTTCATGCAGATGCAAATGGTCGAGCAGCAGGTGCGACTCTTTGCTCCCTGGTTTTGTTTTTCCTCATCTCGCTTCCAGGACTCTTACATTCAGTCTCGCTCTACCGCCATAGAGTCTATAGAGTCAACGATCTTGGAGCTCGGTCAGATATTCAGCCAGCTGACGCAGATGGTAGCTGAGCAGAGGGAGACTGTGCAGAGGATCGACGCTGACACGCTTGACATTGCATCAAACGTTAGCGGTGCGCAGCGCGAGCTTCTCAAGTACTACGCAAGCATATCTAGTAACCGATGGCTAATGCTCAAGATCTTTGGCGTCTTGATCGTTTTCGTAAGTTGTTCTTCCCCCAGACGTTCTTGCAGACTAACTGTTTTAGTTCCTTATCTTTATTCTTGTTTCATAAAGCGAGCAGGCTCAATAAGACATTATTACGCATAGGGTAGGATAGCACACATAATTTAACCGTTCGTTCAGCCGACAGGTATCAGATTTGCGCCCGTACCCCAGTTTTTAGTTCTTTTGCCGCGAGTTTTATGTTTACCTCCGTGATGCGCCTGCTCGTCGTCGACATCACCGACAGTCCATGTCCTCTTCTTGAGGACTGGCTTTTCGATACCCGATGTAGAAGAGAATCTCTGAGGACGGTGTAGCAGAGCTTCGGTGTCGTCTGAGGATTTCTTTAGACGTTTTGACTGGATGCTTGTCAGTACCACTACGGAAAACAAGTAAACGCTTGCCCTCTGACTGAAGAGGTCCTTATTTCGTTCTATGAGCTTTTCCGTTCGGGACGTCCCCTTGCCTCCTCCACCTGCTGTCAACTCGACGTTTATCATTCGACCGTCCAGCTCTGACTGATGCAGCTTGAGTGCCTGCTGCAGTGCATTGCGATGGCCAAACTCAAGAAATGCACAGCCCTTTGACTTGACGGTGGACTTTGCAGTTTTTGGAGTTAAAAGTCGTACTGACGGTGGTGGATCACATTTCGAGAAGTGAGCTGCTATTACTTCCTTGGACGTTGTGTATTTGAGATTTCCTAACGCAGGTGTGAGGCCCAATAGGCACGCAAAGTCGCACTGACCGACGAAGAGAATGAACCGTTGCTTGGCTTTGTTTTCGTCCTTTTCGTCCTTTTCTACCTGATCCCTCTTCCTCTTTTTCGACGTTGGATGATCCTCGATTTTTTCCGTCTTGTCCTGCGTTTCTTCCACCGTCCGAGTTTCCACATCATCAACTTGTGCATTAACGATATCCTGCGTTTCCATTTCAGGAAGCCCATTAACTTCCACATCCTTTGCAACATGCTTTCGCTGTCGAAATGCCAGTGCTTTCTTCTGCTTCTTGGTCAGTTTTGGAGTCGCGCTCATGATGAACCGTGATCTTG
>CEMS01898472.1:0-12587 GCA_900068915.1 Megacollybia platyphylla | reverse complement strand
ATTTCACGTCATTGTCCACGACAGTCTAGAGAATGGTAAGGTCCACAATAATTGTGAGGGCTTCAGATGCTCTGCCATTGGCCGCCAGCGTAGACGATGAGCAGGCATGCATACTTCCGAATATTTGAAGCAATTTGCTGACTGAATGCAGACAGAACAAGCACTACAAGAACACAAGCAGCAGTCGAAGCTCATATTCCGCCGAATCACACCGAACTCTGAGCCCAGATGTTCAATCGAGAGCGGTCCATACACACTCCAGTTCAGTCTACGCTCTTTCTCAGCCAGTCTGCCCATTTATTCCGTTTGCACAGCTACCTCATCTCCGAAAATGTTGTCTTCCTTACAATTGCGGACAAGTCTTACCCAAGAAAGCTTGCCTTCTCGTACCTTGACGAGCTGTCCAAGGAATTCAGCACAACATATGGACCGAAAGTAGAAACGGTCCGAAAACCTTATGCTTTCGTTGGCTTCGGTACTGCTCGTCTTCGATTCATTCTGTTCTGACCCAAGGTAGACACGTTCATGTCCAAGACAGCACGGCTATATCGTGATACACGGACCGCGAATGCTGCCAGCTCAGGGCTGGACAAGTTGAACGACGATCTGCAAGACGTGACAAGAATTATGACAAAAAACATGGAAGAATTGTTGTGGAGAGGAGATTCATTGGACAGTCGGTGTCTTTCCAAGTTGCCTGTTCTACTCTGATTCTTGCGCAGAAATGTCGCACCTTTCAACTTCTCTGCGGTCTGAGTCGGAAAAATACCGCCGAGCAGCGAGGAACATCAACCTGCAGGCAATGCTACGCCAGTACGCGCCACTAGGAGCGATTGGTTTGCTGATTATCATATTCTTTTACTGGAGATTCTGGTAAACATTGTAGAATAGCATCCGTATTCAATGATTCTTCTGGAAGTTTGATCTGGAATGAGCTGGCCTGCTGACTTGACATTCAGTCTCCCACAACGCCAATGTACCGATCTACTTCGCCCTACAGGACCCCAGACTATGCGTATCCTCAGACTGCCAGCAATCCATCGCAGCAAGGCCAAGGCCAAGGCCAGATAATGCCAGGCTCAATCACGTACACCACTTCCACAAATCCTGATGGCCAGGTAGTCTATCATCCATTCAAGTCTGTCGCTCTCTATGCTATCTTTCCATTGGCTTATTATCTCTTAGGGCAGTTGCAGCCAGGTATGTCTGACATTCAATTTCACAGTGATCTACATCATCGCCCAGTTATCAAACTCCTTCCGGTGTCGTTAGTGGCATCCAGTGGGTCCCAGCAGAAGCTACGAGCGTTGCGCCAGCTGGTGCACAGCCTGCAAGCAATGTGAGTTCATCACTACTCACTTTCAAGCTGATCTTCAAAGAATTTTACCGATGCATGGCGGGGCAGCCAAGATGGCTCCAGGTCGATAACCGAATGGTACACACTCAAAAATGTCATTGATCATTCTGATAAGCTTTTATTAGGCAACGTGCAGAAGAAAAGCGCAGAAGAAAAGAAGAGAAGGAGGCCGCTAAGATCGTGCGGGAGCAAAATCTGTCCCGCGGCGATCCCGACTCTGAGCTGCGCATCGCCCGCGAACGAGATGCTGCCGTACGAGAACGGCGCAAGAGCTTGAACCAAGGAACATCCCCAATGTTAGCTGCAGCTGCGCCCGTATATCCCACATCCTTCTCGGGCTATCCTGCCGGTTCGAACCAACCAGCCAACATTGGACCGTATCCTTCCGCTTCGAACCAATCAGCCAACATTGGACCGTATCCTTCCGTTTCGAGCCAATCAGCCAACATTGGACCGTATTCTTCCGTTTCGGGCCAACCTGCTAGCATCGGACCGTATGGCAACACAGGAACTCCTGGCTACAATCGTTACGCTGCCGGTGGCCTGGCTGACCTGAATCAGCAGTTCGCCGACATGGGCATGGCAGACCGAGAGTTTACAGTAGAACGTGAACGGAAGCCCAGCGGCGGACTGGCCCGTCCAATGAAATACAGCGTTCCCGAGACCACTTCAGAGAGAACTCGTAAGTTGAGTAGCAACTTTGGTCCATATCCGCCTCAGCCCGCCCATTCTGTCCCTCCGTATCCTCCCGCACCGGGCGAACCTGCATTCATTCCGCCCTATCCTGGCTTTGCTCGCTCTGCTTCTCCTATGCCGTATGCTTCTAACCCTAATGTTTACCCACCAGGCCATATCTTAGAAGGAACTCCCAGACCTCCTCATTCTAGATCCACAACACCTCTTCCTCAGGCAGGACCTCTTCCAGCATCCCATACTCCATCAATGGGTGGAGGCATCCCCTTTCCTACAGCTTCTGTTCCTTTTTCACAATCATCTGTCGGGCCTTCACCTCGCATACCCGAGCAAGGCGCACACCAACTGGCAGCGCCCCCATGTTTCAGCCGCCCAGTAAATGCCGCCCAATCATATGTTTCATTTACTACTATGAAAATTCAAGATATGGACGAGTTTTTGGAGAGATTGCCCAGAATGCCCGCAGTTCTCAAACCGCACGACGTTTATGTAGAAGATTGGAATCGCTTGATACAGGTACTGGACTGGAGGCTGTCTGTCACGTATTGGTTGCTCACTTGTCTCATAGGACATTTTCTTGGCTTGGTCTGGTAGACTTCCTGTTCCCAACTTGACTGACAGCAATCGTCCACCAAAAAGAGCTACTCTACTAGCTGATCTCATTGATCTGTGGAATGCTTCATTTTTCATCCGTCGCGGAGTTGAGGTTGTGCTGTACAAGGGACGAGAAAGACGATCCGGTTCCAATGCAGGAGTGGTCGACCTTCCATCTCATTTGTTGCAAGACAACCAGAACTCCTCTTCTTCTGACGACGACTCGGAAACTGACGACGACATCGAACCTGGTGCATACGGCTATTACCCTCCTGCCGTACCAGGTCAAGGATCCATGGCAGAAGTCCTTGAATTGAGGCGCAGGCGTAATGAAATGCGAGCTGAGAAGAAAAGGCGGCGTAAAGAGCGCAAGATGAGGCGAAAAGAGAGAGCCAGAGAACGGAAGTATGCTCTCTATCTTACCTGCGTTCGACCTGGTCAGACCGTCACGTATCCTCCTTATAACCGGTGATTAGAACTTTGTACTATACGATTTCAGCTTTTGCGAACAAATGTGTTAACACATGTTGTACAATAACTCATCCCCTTCACCATCCCCTTCCACGCCCCCGCGGAGCGTTATTACGGTAAGAGTCGTGCCTATAACCAGCATCAACTCCATATGGAGGCTGGCCGTAGCCTCCATAGTTAGGTGGCGGTGGCGGTGGCGGTGATGCCCCATACCCGCCATACCCTCCATATCCCCCGTAATTTGGTTGAGGTGGGGCGTAAAGCTGGCCATTGCGATCACCCTGCGAGTTATAAGACCGATGCGGAGGCGGCGGGCCACGAGGTGAGCTATTGTATCCACCATAGTTCTGAGGTGGCGGGCGCGAATTGCCTCCATATCCACCATAATTCTGTGAGGGAGGAGTACCACGAGGATAGGACTGCTGACCCTGAAACAAACCGCCTCTTCCGTTGTGCCCTCTGTCATTCCGTGGAGGATAGTCGTTCATACGTGAATGAAATGGGTCGTTTCTTCTGTCTGTCCCTCTGTAACCACCACGTTCACCGCGACCACGACCATGGCGTCTCGTATTCTCTAGATCCGCCGCGCTAAGAACCCGAGGTGGGCGCTTGGTGCCAGGGAGGATTTCTGATCGATGAGGCCTAAGCTGTTTTGGATACAAGTATATCATGGACAAGGACCGATCATGAACGATGTCTGGTAAATTTTGAGTGGTCAAGGGGCAATAGTAGGTTGATCCTGGGAGACACTCGGGATCTGGCAGGACGCTCCCGCTGATCCCCTTACTAAGTTTAGTGTCGAGCGGTATCGGCTAATAGCTCATTTGAAAACGATAAAAGACAACTAAGAGAAACACATACCTCTCGAGACTTGCGTTTACCGTACAATTGCTCGTAAAAAGGATAAATAGGGTGATCTTCGACAGCAAAGATGATATTGTCGCCCCATTTGTTGCGCCGTTGTTCTTCCTCTGTCAGCTTATCATAATGCAGCTCCATGGCACCCAAAAGTCGGCCCTGATCCATGAAAGGGAGCAGAGCAACTCCTTGCCACGCCATCTTTTTACCGTTCATATCGATCACAAACGTCTCGGGATAGAAATCGATAATGGGTGATTCCTCGTCGACCATGAGAGTATGAAAGGCTTCGGGAATGTGCTTGCGGCTGTAGACAGTTAGGGGAATGGATTTGGTACGCACTCGAACAAACCTTGTGGCGGGGAAAACGCCCATTAGTTGCTCGAAAGGCCTGAAAGGCTGGCCTATTTCAAATTTAATGTCCAACGCATCAATATTTTGAAAATCGGCGGCGAAAGGGGCAAAGTGATTTGGGTAGAACCACTGCCATGACGGGGTCTAGTGAATGTTAAAAGAAGAAACAGAACGTCAGATGAGACCTACTCCTTGGTAATAGTAGCGGAGAACCCAGCACAAGCCCTCCACATAACTCTTGACCAGTCTAAACTGGATCAGCTACTGTCGGGCTACAGATAAGTCACTGACGATCTTCGAAACTCCTCGTCACTGTATTTTACATTGAACTTTGACTCATAATATCGGTTTTGGTACCCAGGTTCCCAGAGTCTGTGATCACCAGGGTTGCTTAAATAACAGGCTGGAGAACAATCCGAGACGCACCGGACTTCGTCTTTGTCCAACACTTTTTCATTTAACTTGACGGTTGCTTCGGTCCCTGGAGCTTCATCCTCGTCTGGCAGAGTTTCGTCGACATCATCATCTTCGTCCTCAACACCTTCTCCCAACTTGCGCTTTGTACCAACATCTACCGACTCTGAATCCTGACTACTCACGGCTACCCCGCCGTCCGCGGTAATGTCATCAACTTTGTTTACCGAGTCCGTACTCAGGTTCCCAAAGCCAGCAATGTCGCTGAGATCAGTCTGCGATTCCAATGTCATTGATGAATCAGTACTTGAGACGTTGAGTATAGTAGGAATCGGTTTTGAAATCGAAGAGGCCTGCTTAACGGGAGCGAGGCCACCAGCTAATTCCGCCTTTAGGACCTCGGCAGCACTCATGTTGGCCATTCGGATTGCACGCCTATTAGCCACAATGTCGTGATTAGAACCAGCGAACGCAGACGTTGCTGCGGGCATATTTTCAACGGACTCTGAAGTAGGAATAGCACCTAGTCCGATGGAGTCTGCTTTTGCAGCGAAAGATTGAGCAGGACGGGGTGGTGTATCCAATGCAAGCAATGAGGAAGGACGGGTCGTCGATCCGTTGTTGTTTGCTCCGATGTCTAATTTACGACGCTTGGCATTCTGTTCTTGCCGCTCTTCAGCTGTAATCAAGGAGTATTAATCATCGTCATTGGCATTCATCCAGGAAGGGCTCGCCTTCGTGTCTCCGTCGAAGTATCTCATCTTCTCTTTGCGCAAGGCCCGAAAGAATGACTTGTAGTCGAGAAAGCTCAAGAACTCCGTGTTGGGTCACATAGCCACCCATAGCAGGCAGTTCGCGTTTCCAAATGTTCAGCAGAGTATCAATGGCACCTTCACGGATCTCAAGAGACGGGAGGTGGGGAAGGAAATCATTGCCGACAAAGAAGATAAGCAAAACCCAGTCATCTATGGCTTGCTCGAGGTTGAAAGGAAATGATGCTCGAGTTACCTCGAGTTCAATTTCGAGATATTCACGAAGGATAGCGACATCGAGGAAAATGAAAGGTTTCTTTTCTTCGGTGGAAGGTTCTTTTATATCTGCTGGTTGGGCTGTACATTGGGCGGCATAATGACCTTCTTGTCCACATATACGACACGCCGTAAGCTTTGAATCACTGAAAACGTCTTCACGCAGTACTCTGAAATGAGGCTCGTGTGTCGCCAATGCCAGCATGATGAGATCAGCATCCTAAAGAGAAGAATTAAGCAGAACAGTAAATGGAGATTGTGAATGCACACCAAGCCATAGATGACATGTTGAGTATTAGGGTCATGACCAGGATTAGTTCGCTGACGACGTATAAAGTCCATTATTTTGTGCTCTCCTTCGCCGGGTACGCTAGCATCGGAAATGATGACTTGAATCTAAGGATACTGTTAGTTTTTGGGCAGGATGCGACGCCAAAGCTAACATTCTTCCACCCAGAATCGGTGTTCATCTTATGTACTGTCCAGTAACGAAGTGAAACGGCTAAAAGGTGCATGAAAGGTGTCCCGGGTGTGATGGCATTGGAGTCCCAAGATTCCTTGAATTGGTTTTCATCGCTAATTGTCTTACCCATACCTATTGGCGACCCTTCATAAGTAGTCTAGCAAAAAAAGACTACTTACCTTCCCAGAGAAGGATTGCTTCCTTCTGAGCTTCATCCTTCTCTTTAGCTTCACGAGCTGCCCGAAAACGTCTGGAACGCTGTTGGTTCATTTTTGCACGGGGAGCTACACCATCTGAAAAGCTTTAGCGTACTGGGAGAGGAAGACAACTGGCGTGGATACCAATTGCCATGAACAGCAATTTCCGTGGCCTAACCATGTTCACGACACGTTCAGTATACTCGAAGATTACAGTCATCATTTCTTCTTCGGTTTTTGGGGCCGGCTGTGCGTAGATTGAGCGTCTGGACGAGGTGAAATAAGTAGGTTACTGACGCGTCCTTCAGGGTGAGTACAGGGATGAACCTGGGATCATGTTAGCCAGTCGTGGTGGACCCCAAAGAAACGTACTATGCCATTCATATCCAGATAAAGATTGTCGAACTCCGTGTTGTTGGGATTCGGTAGTGCCATATTAACAGGAACAGTGACTACACCATCAGCAGTCTCAACCTTCTCCTCTTCGTCTTCAATAACTGGGTAAACTGTGCGATTGTGAGTGCTAAAGAACGACAAAATTGGAACACCGACTGATTCTTGGGTATTTTTTGCTGAGCCAGCGGAATAATGCTGGAACACCCTGCATTAAGGTAAATTTCAGAGATTATCATGTTAATTTCACTGCATACCATGGTCGTGTCCGGAAGAAGATTAAGATAGCACGTGACGAACGTTTCTACAGTTGACTCGTACATATAAAATGGCTACTCCACCCTCGCAGCCATCGCA
The DNA here is from genome assembly GCA_900068915.1 of Megacollybia platyphylla. NCBI lineage: Eukaryota > Fungi > Basidiomycota > Agaricomycetes > Agaricales > Porotheleaceae > Megacollybia > Megacollybia platyphylla. Next base: position 5,408 of record CEMS01898472.1, on the reverse strand, counting down.
GAAGTCGATGACCAAGGCTGAACGGAGAGAACTTCAAGAAAAACAGCGCGCCGCAAAGCTCGCTCAGAAACAGCAGCAATCATCGCCTTCTACAAAATCCAAGGCCTCATCTGCCTCTAAGAAACAGGAGAATCCGAAGACCTCTCAACCAGTGGCAACATCGTCTAGAGACGCAACAAAAGATATGCTAGGCGATTCTAGCCCGGATCGCAGCGGGCTGCGAATTTTTTCTCATTTTAGTCATCCCAAGCCTGTTGGTCAAGGAGTCAAAGGCGAGATTCATCCTGTTATCATTCGGCTTGGCTTGCACTTCTCTGAATTTAAAATATGCGGGGCCAACGCTCGATGTATAGCCACGCTTACAGCGTTCAAGCAGGTATATCTGCCATATATCCCTGGCCAGGACTCATAGCAAGTGTAGGTCATCCAAGACTATGTAACACCCCAGAACAACACGCTCTCAAGACATCTTATGACATATATATCTCCTCAAATCTCATATCTTGTGTCTGCTCGGCCGATGTCTGTCACGATGGGTAATGCCATTCGGCAGCTTAAGCTAGAGATTAGCGAGTCTAACATAGACTTGCCCGAAAAAGATGTCAGTACAGTCATTGTCATTATACCGCTATTTGATATGTTACAGGCCAAGCAAGAACTTTGTCAGAAGATTGATACCTACATTCATGAACGCATCGTTATGGCAGATGAAGTCATTCAAAATCTTGCAGGAACGAAAATTAAGGATGGAGACGTTATCCTTACATATGCAAGGTAGGCGTTTATTGTGCTTTATCGTTATGTTGCCCACTCCTGTGTCATTTAGATCTTCTGTTGTACAAAAAGTTCTACTCCACGCCCACAACCAAGGAAAGCGATTCTCTGTGATAGCGGTTGATTCTCGACCCCTTTTGGAAGGCAAATCACTCCTTCTCGCATTGTCTTCAGCTTTGCCATCCATTCCTTGCACTTATGCTCTGCTTCCGGCCCTGCCGTCTGTTGTCAATGCAGCTTCTATCGTACTTTTAGGCGCACATTCATTGCATTCGAACGGTGCCGTCTATTCAAGATCTGGTACGGCCCTAGTGGCGATGATGGCAAAAGAAAACAACGTGCCCGTTGTAGTCTGTTGCGAGACATACAAATTCAGCGAGAGCGTGATGCTTGACGGTTTTGGCAAGAACGAGCTTGGTAAGACACCTCGATTGTTCTGTTTGTCATTCTGATGGCTCAGCTCCAAAACGTTTTTCTTTCCCTGACCCGCCCACGAACAACCTGGAGATTTTAGATCCTTTATACGACCTGACACCGCCAAGTTGTATCACTGCAGTCGTTACTGAAGTCGGCCTTATACCCCCCAGTAGTATAAGCTCGATTCCTGGAAGAACTACAGTTTAGATTTGGTGTTTAGACTTGAGAGACCAAGTTTGAAACAATGTGCCAGCATGAATATTGGTCTTTGTTCTGGTCGGAATGATCCGTGACAATGGAACAATAGCGCAAGTGGTGTTGGCTTCGATAAAATTCAACCAACATAAAAGGTCCTCCTGGTTGCTAATTGCCTTCGTGCCATCAAATCTTGTGTTCAAATATCCCAGTTGCTCAACACCGTGAAGGATGCCTAGTCTTTTCGCTCGACAGCCGTCAAAAAGAGTTTTCCCAAAGTCTCCGTACCCTAATATGTTCGAAGGTTTGTTGGACATTTATCTATGGATGATGGTCAATATGTCAACAGAAATAGAAGATCTTTTTGAGGACCGTGTTGCAGGCTTGGATTTAGAGACAATTCCTCAAGTCCAGTGGCAAGACCGATCAGGTCCTCCGATACCAACCTTGGTAGAGAGAATGAGCCCCGAGGATGCAAAATATCTGAAAGACAAATATGTCCTTGCCAGATGCCTAACATCATTCGTTTTTTTCAAGATGACAGGTCAGCGCATAGGTACATTGTTCGCATCTTTGTCTCCATTGCTAATGCCTTTCTTCAGCAGAAGATCTCAATAGCTCTATCAAAACGGCACTAGAATCTGAGATTTTCAGATTATTTAGGCGTACCAAGGCTCAGAACTACGTGATTTTCATAGCAGCGATGTATGTTGAGCGCATCTTTTACGGTCGCGCGACTTCAATTCTGTTGTCAGCAACTCCCGGGGTCATTTCGACTGTTTTTGCTATCGGCATGGCACTTGCGGTGAAGTATCATTATGATGTAGGTATTCAAACCCGATACTGGTGTGTAGTTCGACCTTCATTTCCTGCGAATATTCTAATGTTTCTTTCCATGAGGTCGAACAACGTTAGCATTGGATGGCGGGATTTTCATCTCATTGAACTGGCTGCACTGCAAGTACTTGATTGGAATCTCAATGTTTCGAAACAAGCATTCGAAAAATGGATGTCCTCTTTTGTCGTGCATCGAGCGGTTAGTGATAATGTAGACTACTCTCGGCTCGGACTGCTTGCCGGCCTTCATTTGCCTTTACATTGTGGGGGCGGCGCTGAGCCTGTTGTTTACGTTGCAACTGATGATAACGCGTGGGAACGTTTTCTTAGAGCGCTTATACGGTCATGTACTGCTTGACTGTTCTTCACCAATATTCATGTCTGTCCTGAAAGCCTCCGTTAACGATGTCCGCCATTTTGCCGCTCTACTTCGGGGAGTCAATTACATCAATGTCTGTCTAGTCTCTCTGTCGGTTCTCAATTCAGATTGTGCAGAGAGCTACAGTGACTGTAACGGCCACCGGAATCACAGTTATTGTTGAAGAAGCTCGTACCTTGCTGGGCAAGTGCGTGTAATCCATGCGAATACTCGATTGACGTGCACAGGAACTGCGTTCATATACGCTGAGACATTCGACGAGTATGAATACAAGCCTGAAGGGAGCGAAAGCGAAGGATCTCAAACTGAAGATACGACGCGCTCTCAGACTGAAGATACGACGCGCTCTCAGACCGAAGACGCGTCGGACAATACTGCTTTCGAGATTCCACTCAACACATTCATAGAATGTTTGAATATCTATGGTAGCGCGGGGGGTAGCGCCATCCCGAACAGTGACCCTAAATTCAGAAAATGGAAAAACGACGATCAATCTGACAATGAACAGAGCGACGAAAAGGGGAAAAAACGTTCTGGACGTGGCCTCGATCAGTTTTTTGGAAGCTCTGAGAAACGGACAGGAATGAGAATGTCTTATCAAGGAGCTGGACATCCCTTGACTCTGCTCTTGCAGGTTGCTTGATTGCGCACTGTATTATACTGACGGCATTGTAGAGCAGAAGATGCTAACGGGCCTACAACAACTTGTGAAATATCTACATTTGAGCCAGAGCCTCAGCTTGAACTTCCACTTAATTCAAAGAAACTGCAAGGCGTTCCTGTTTTTGTGTCTTCCATATACTGACGTCTTGCCAGAGTACTCAGGACAATCCTCAAGGCATGGCCATCGTCTTGATCTTTTACTTTTCTCAGTTTGTAGTCTTCTTGGCTGCGTGATGCTCTTTCAGAGATCGACTCGTCTTGCACAACCTTCACATTCATTGGAAATCCTTTACTTCAGGTCGAGTCAGGCAAACATAAGCAAAAGGTGCCCGGGGTTGCGAAGCCTTTGCTACGGATACAAGCGTCAGGAACCTTTGGCAGTACCGAGGTGCGTGAGACCCTCATTACACAAGGACGGGAATCACTGCAAACTAGATGGACTACCCGGATGACCGAGATGTTCTTGAAACATTCGAATGTGCTAGACCTGTTAGTTTCAGCTATCGACTAGGACATATCCTGCGAACGCTACGTGCAATGCAAAGCTCGACAAAGACTTCGCTGAGGATCGATGAAAATGGTTTGCTGAGTCTTCAGTTCTTAATGCCTTCTCCCAACACACGGCTTAGAGGAGAGCAAGCAACAGCTTTTATAGAATTCAGGGCACGTAATTTATCAATCCTGTTCACCGATATTAACGGTGCACAGTGTCTAGCGTTGGATGATCCACAATAAATGAATGTATACTATGTGTGTGTAATCACAGCTCGTCCTTTGCTCGGGCCTTCCGCTGTTCAACCAGTCTATCCTTGATCCACTGGAATGCACGATCAGTGACATGTTCCACTGGGTGATCATACAGATATGGCAACACAGGTACGATGGCCATGCCAGTCACTGTGGGCCCCCATGTTTTGACTCTGATGTTTTTCACATTGGTAAATGCTTTCTGCGCTTGCTTCACTGCGGTGTGTATTGTTACCGCAGGTAAGAGCCTATGTTTACTTAGTTTATTTGATCATGCAGGTGGTGGAAGCTTACATGGACGCAATTGACTGGAATGTAGCTCTTTGAAGAGCAGCCAATCCCAAGCGTGTATGCTCTGTTAGGTATGCAGCTTCAAGCGGAGAAGGCCCTTGCCGGTGGGCTTTGTAGGTTTCGTAGCTCACATCTCCTGTTAAATACAACCAGGAGATTCCATAACAAGAAGTTACGATCCAAGGAGGGACTGAGCCGTGTTATTATTTGCGCAGCTAGAAAGATTAAGCTTTACCTATTGGGCGCATAGCTTCACCGATATCAGAGGTCCATAGAGAAATGAGAGGATATGGGACTGAAGTGAACAAGACATACATAGGCTATGTAGCGAGTCGAGGCACGGAGGGCGGTTCTAAATCGCGAGAAATACGCCATATAACGCACTTCTGAGTCCTTGCTGTCTGCATTTTTGTCTGCGAGTTCGTTTACTTGCTCAACGACCTGCGTTCCTGACATTAAGGTTCGCCGACACCGTGTATCACGTGACTGACTTTGACTGTTAACGCAAACGTTGTTAGATGGACGACGCTCAGCCAGCCTTGAACGCTGTTGTACACATCAACGGCCAAGATAACGAGTCGAAGAAGATATCGGCATACTACTCGCTAGTCTTTCCCCACTTCACCTTCTACATACAGACTCTTTCAATCACTATCGGCCGGCGTTGCAATCCAACGACGAACGCAACACCGTCTTCATCGACCTCGCCTGCAGAGCAGCAGCAGGTTGATGTTGATCTTGGTGCTCTGAAGAGTGTATCTCGTCTTCATGCCAAGATCGAATATGACCCGGAAGAAGATAGGTTTGTGCTCGAAGTTCTTGGACGAAACGGTGCTTGGGTTGATGGAGTCTGGTATGGCAGCTCAAGCAGAGCGGTTCTTGGAGAGAGGTTGGTTTCTATCTACTTTGGCAATAGCTGACACTCAAAATCCAACAAGGTCACAGATTCAGATTGCCTCGCGTATTTTTCACTTTGTGCTGCCCCCGCCACCACCAGAAGATGCGCCCTCTCCAAGTTCACAACAATCTTCTGCAAGGCCACGGTCGCCGTCCTTGGATATCACTTCAATATCGCCCCCGTCCTCTTTGCCTTCCCATTCGCCAC